>JAKUCM010003487.1:0-58963 GCA_023374145.1 Lepidium sativum
AATAAATGAGGACATGTGGCTCAGTGGTGTAATCACTTTACAAATCCTCAAGGCACCAGAGATCGAACCCCCTACCTGTAATAGTAGGAGGGGATTTAAAAGGCAGTAGGCTAGTTGACAAAAAAAAAATTAGAATTAAAAATATCGTCATAACAATATTAAAACAACCATATCTACCATCCTACTCAAATCCCAATGACTAATTTTTTCATTGCTACTATATAACATAGCAAGAAAAATAACTACAAAAACAGACACAAATATGATTTTTCACCAACTAATATAAAGAAATGAATTCTACATAAAATATTTTATATATTCGTTTTAAATACTTTTTAGTTTTTTTATATAAAATTATAATCTTGTATATGTAGGAAAAAGTATATGTTTTTAAAAAGAAACTTAAGATTGAATTAGTTTTTAATTATAAGATATAATGTATATAAAATTATACAAAATTTAAAAATATTTAATATATTTAGTTGATTAAAAAAGAGTCTTAAGAAGTAAATTTGTTGCCGTTCACACAAAAAAAAGAAGAAGTAAATTTTTAACCAAAGAAACCAAAAGTAACAACTCTAGTTTTTGTCAGACCCAAAAATCAAAGCATAGCTTTTACTTCTTCTCGTTACTGCCAGCATGCCTTTGACCGTAAGCGTCGGCTTTGTTTTGTTTCCCTTCGTAGTTTCCTGCTCTCAGTCTCTTTCCTTTTTCTTGTGATGTTACTTTTGGTTTCAAACTCCATCGATGGTGTCGAAGACCATTTCGGTGGATCGACAGCTCTTTATCCCTCCGTCTTCACCCAACTTTTGCCAGATATCTCAAACTTGTTGACTCTCAAGTTTTTCGAAGAACCACTTTGGCGAGCTCAATCCACCACCGTGGCAAGATCTCAGATCTCCAACCATCTGCCATCGTGTTTATGGCAAGAATATCAGACTCTTCAATCTTTTCTGCTGTGACATATCTGGTTCAACGTGTGTATTTCTCTCCGTGTGATTGTCTTCTTCAACAAAGTATCACTGTCGAAATTCTTTCTCAATAGTCTGAATTCTTCTGCTCTTTCTCCTTTTTTGGCCTTTGATATAGGTCTTTTGACCGACGATCCGGTCTGTCAACACTTATGTAGGTTTGTTGCCTTTTCTCAAAGCTCTGCTTTAGACAATTTGATTCATTGAGGAACCTATTTGCGGTGAAAGTATATAAACATGAGTTTTCTTGTCAGAATTCCCGGTTTTTATGTAAACGGAGTTCTTCAAGATCCGGTGAGATTTAGCTGAACGGTAGTTTTCCATATCCCAAACTTTAATTGAGTCGTACTACTTTAGATTTAAGTATTGGGCCTGGATTTCTTTTATAGTTATGGGCCTTTTGACCCAATTGTTAACTTCCTCCTTCATGTCTGGGAGACTTCTACTAAGACCCATGTATTTTAAGGTCCATTCATAACCCTTTGACAAAAAAGTTTATCGATGTAATGGTTAGTTAGGATAAAAGTTTATCTACTATAATTTTGGTTGATTTAACATCTAACGAAAAATTTAATATATATTGCTAAATTGTTTCCAATCATTATCAAATCAATCACTATTATTGTTTGGATTTATTTTTAATTTAATGAAAATCTCGAACTAATTTGACAAAGTCAATTGAGCTTATAATAAGAAAAAAATCTTTAATTTATCAATTATCACTGTAACCTGAAGTTTCGAAGAGGTCACTTTCACGTTGTGTTCAATAATATGATTTCATGCTCCCATTTCGACTTATCCCATTGTACAATTCTCGATAAATTTGAAAATTCCTAAACTATGTACATGTTCCCTGCATAATAGCACATTGTCCTGCATATATTTCGTGGTTGAGCTTTTTTAAGTTTATAAAATTGTTTTGTAATGGTCTTGGATAAATTAGAAAGCTAAAAATTAAATCTCAATAGGAAATAACAAACTAATAGTTTTAAATAGCTCTGGGCATTCGGGTGTTTGGGGTAAAGATTTTTCGGGTCCGGGTCTTTCGGGTCCGTAAGTTTTAGACTTATATAGGACCCGCTCAACTGTCGGTTCGGTTCCGGGTCGGATCTTTACGGGTCCGTGAATCTTACACCCATATAGAATCCGCTCAAGTTCGGTTCGGGTCCGGGTCGGGTCTATACGGTTTCAGATATAGACCCGACCCTAAATTATACCTATAAACTTGAACACATTGCAAAACTGCCAAATGAAATCTGAAATGCAACGAAAACATGTTGTAATCATCCATCATACATTGTAAAACTTACCAACACAAGAGAGTAGCAAACAACACATCCAAACCATAGCAAACCATAGAATACATAGACATTTTCAAACTTACCAACATGTGAAATACAACAAAAGAATTAAAAACATCACATCCAAACCATTCAAACAATAGAAGTAGACATTGTCAAACCTATATCTGCCAAAAATAAAAGAGAAAGATTGTTAACTTTGAAATGGACACATGATTTCCTATGTGTGTCTAAAGATAAAGAGCATACCTATAGATAGACCTTCTTTGAATTTCAACTCTAAGTGACTTTGTCTCTGTTGGATTCCATGTCAAACTCTGCATTATATATAAGATACAACAATTTACAGCTCATGGAATATGAATTTCACAAAGTATAACTAAAAATCTATAAGAGTTATAAAGTTCAAAATTACCTCTCATAAGATCATCTTGCAACTCTATATCAGCAAGAATTTGTTATTTTTTTGTCACTCCTTGTTCACTGCTTCTAATTTCACATTTCAACCATTACTCGGGTACACATCAAGACTTCAATCATGTAATGAGTCAAACAACTCCTCGATGAGCTTACAATTCTACCACTAGTGCTAAAGGCTGATTCAGATGCCACTGAAGACACTTGCATAGCAAGTATATCTCTTGCTATTACTGAAAGAACTGGAACTTTGGACTATTTATTCTCCACCAAGTAAGTAGATCAAACTCTGAACCTGGGAAGAGATTTGGATTCTCCACACCTTCTCTCAAATACAAATCCAACTCACTAGTTTTCTCTTGAATACCTTTTTCCTGAACAAACTCGTTGTAGATATCATTCATACTTTCATATTCAAGACCATTACCGAGAAGTGAAAAGTCATGAAGATCATCTCCAAATCTGTCCTCAGATTGAGAAGGACCTCTGCGTGCCTGAGAAGATGTTTGAGAAGATGCTTGAGAAGATGCTTGAGAAGATGTCGATCCACCTCTGTTCACCCTAGTGATGTACTCATCAAATAGACTCCTCAATATATTCATAATTGAATCCAAAAGTTGAGTAACTTCTTCACTATCATTACCATAGAGTTTCTCAAAACAGAGCTGTGCAAACTTCATCTTTTTTTGTAGGATCAAACACAGTTGCTACTATGACTAGTTTATTCATCTCAAACTCTGTCCCGAAAAGATCCCAATACTTTTCCAATTTTGTAAACATATGTAAGGCTTTTGACCGCAAGAGTAAATCTGAACCTAGACTTGTGCTTACTGCTTTGATGTTTCTAGTTATACAAATTATCTCATTGTATAATTTATGAGCACAAACAGAAGTTGAAGCTGAAAGTATTATAGTGGATTTGTAAAAAATGAAAAGGAATTGGACTAACCTACTAACTGCTTCCCAATCATCTTTAGTAGGAGGTCCAACTCTTTTTGTTCCATCCATAATAACTTTGAAGTAATCACTGTATGGTATATCTTCGGCCTCCATCTTGTCGAATCCAATTATGAATTTTAAAGCTTGTTCTAGCATGAGGTAAGTGGAATTCCATCTTGTTCTCACATCTAAAGGCAAACTTCCTCTTTGAACACTTCATGATTCTACACGATGATTAAATGAGGCAAGCCTAGCTGTTGAAGATCTCACAAACTGAATACCATTGCGGATAGCATTCACACTACTATCAATCTCATGCAGACCATCCTGCACATCCAAGTTGAGAATGTGAGTAGCACACCTTAAATGCAAAAAGTTACCATTCAGCACCAATGAATCATCTCCTAGTTTGTTGAAATCTGTCTTGAACCTCCTTATTGTTGAACTGTTACGATTATGGAAAAAACTCTTGTGATGTCCCACTCAGTTAAACAATCAACAAGAACCTTACTAATTGTTGCACCTTTATGATCACATACATTTTTGAAACCTATGATAAGTTTCTTTAACTGCCATGAAGCATCAATAAAGTATGTTGTTATTACCATATAACTAGCACACATACTATGAGCAACCCATATGTCTGTAGTTAATGAAAGCCTCTGCTTATTTTGTCCAAGAATCTTCTTCATTTCTGCTTTCTTGTTGGCATACATTTCAACAATATCTCTTGTGCATGTTCTCCTCGAAACAGGCTTGTATAACTGAACTCTAGAGCAGAAATATCTCCATGCTAAACTATCTACAAACACTAAAGGTAACTCTCTTATCACTAACATCTCATTTGTAGCTTCCCTAACCGCAATTTCATATACTTTACACACCCTAAGTTCACCATCACAATCAGTTCTCAACACACTCTGATCTTTGAATTTATTAGCAGATTCCCAAACTTTAAAAGCCTTACACGATACCTGGATATGTTTTTTCATGTTAGATGTACCAGACTTGGTCGGACATGCCATTTACTTCCCACAATAATGACAATTAGCTTTGTCATTATTGTCCTTCTGTTTTGAGAAGTGATCCCAAACCCAAGACCGTGTCTTCTGTTTTGGCTTCGGACCATTATCTCCTTGTGATTCTTTCCTCTTCCCTTTATTTACAGATGTTGGAACTTGAACTTCTTCTTCTGTTCTGTCAATCCCACCACCACCATCGTCACAAGAAGCCATCTGAAGTGAAAACAAAAGGCAAAATTAAAAAAATTAGAATCGATCCTTCTGTTATGTCGCAGCATCTCGTGTCGTGACTCGTGACTAACAATATCGCTACTCACCGAGATTATCGCTTCGCTACTCACCTAAAATGATAAGCGAGTGATTATCGCTACTCACCTAAAACGATAACCGAGAGATTATCGCTACTCACCTAACCTAACAATACTTGAGAAATTCGATTACAAGAAGAAACAAAATTTAGGGTTTACCTCTGACTGAATCACTGACAACGCAGATGGTTCCAGGTTGGAATTGGATTTAGAAACCTGGAAGTTGATCTTTTGAGTCGCCAAAAATAAATCTAGGGTTTCACATTCGTTGAGAGAGAAGAAATGAAGAGGCTTTACTCGACCCGAGTAAGTGTCTTCTTGTAATCGCAATGATTCGGTTCCTACGGGTACCCGGTCGGGTTTTCGGGTAGGATCCGGACCCGAACCGATACCCGTGGGTATTGTTGTGTAAGACCTAATAGGGTAATGTAGTAAGACCCGGACCCGGAACCGAACCTGTTTTTCGGATCAGTTCTGGTTCGGTTCTTCAGGTCCGAGTTTTATGCCCAGAACTAGTTTTAAACTTTAGTCATGCACCGATGATAGATTAGTCAGTAGTTGTACTCTTTTTATAAAAAATTTAAATATCGGAATTCGATCTGTTTTATTATAAATGGAAAAAAGGATTTTATGAATTGTGTTGGTATATGAATTATGTTTTTTCGATAAACATAAGACTTGTATAATCTTAACAAATAATTTCGGACGTGGGAGAATTGTGTTTAGAAAATAACTAGAAACAGCTAATCAAAATCTTTTTGAAGATAACAAAAATACGTACAATTCACGTAATGTTCAAAACATTTCATCATATTTATAGTTGATTCTCGATCTACCACGTATTAATAGAACACAAAAAGGCGTGGAGGGAAGAGCTGGAGATTAATGCTTATGAAATTTTTGAAGCCAAGTACATTAATTTGATCCACCAAATAAAATCATGTGGATTATAATTTACGAATACTTGCCTTTATTTAATCAAGTAGCCATCACTTCTCTAGAATATATAAAAATACACATTTATATAAAAACAAGAGTTTTTCTGAATCGATTCACGAGATTGGACCAGCTCCAAATTTCCACATCCTATAAACATGGTTTCATATATTTTATGCATGCTTCAATGTAAAACCTATAAGACCTTAAATATACGAATCTACGGTTTGGAGCTTCATACGAAGAGCTATTTTGAAAAAGACTTTTTATTTTGAAATTTTCCAAATTCTATATTTGAACTTTCAAAATGTTTTTTTCTAAAAGTAAAACTTTAAAATTTACTTTAAAACTATTTGTATTTTATACAATGATCTTTATATTTGTTACAACTAATATAAATTCATAAAACTTTTGATAAATAACTAACACATATATAAAAATATTACAACAATATTAATTAATAAAACTTACATTAAAATATAAAACTAGAAATAAAAATACATAATTAAATATTATATTACAAAAAATATCATATCATTCCATAAAATTATATTTGTAATGCTCCCATATGTGAACAACTAGTGCATTTTGAAGTAAGAAATGACTCTCTTTATTTTAAATTTGTAGATTACGAGCTAAATATTGTTGAAAAACGGAAATCTTTATATTCCGTTATTTCAACCGTTGCTTTCTACCACTGATCTTGTATCTTTTATCGGTGTATTGATATCACGTTCATCTTCAATTATCATGTAATGCATTATAATGCATGCCGTCATTATATCATGCAAAACCTCCTTCTTCCAGTAACGAGATGATCCTGCTATGATAGCAATTCCTTCTGAACAAGAAAGATTTGTACAAAAAATACGTCAAGAACAACAACAACAACCACCTTCGGTTACATGAAATTTGTTTGGACAATATTTTGAAAATTTTGGAGTTTCCGGAGCAAGTTTACCAGATTACTAGTATTATTGTAATCTTCATGTAACTTTCTAAAAGGTTTTTATTATTAAGTTTGTTTTGTTATATTCTTGTTGTATAATTCTACTTTTAAAATAATATAAATCTTGTTTTAATTTTTTTAGGTGTAAAACTTAAATTTATAAAAATAAATTTAAAGATTTATGAGATATAGAAATTTTAAAGATTAAAATGAGAAATGAAAAAATATTTAAGAATCATAAATAAAATATATAATTGTAAAGATCAAAATGCAAAAAAAAAAAAAACTTCAAATTTGAAGTTTTGAGTAGTGACACTCTATATTTAAAGTTTTATTATCCAAAACTTCAAATTTAAAATTTTAAAGTTTCTTTTTGGAGATGCCCTAATAAATTACAATATGTAACCTAGATTATAGTGTGCATTGATCATTTTTTAGATATGTAGGGGGGAGTTATGACTTTCCAAGTCTTTTAAATGTTTCTAGGGAAATGTGAGGCGTGTAATGAATATCGGTATTAAATGCATTCACCAACCCTATCGATCCAACACTCATTATTTTATGTCACACATTTAAATCATATCCACTTGTTTATAACCACATTTTCCTCAGGGAACTATAAAAAGAAGAGAGATACAAGAGAAATTTAGAAGAAGAAAATGGAGAAGAGCCATGATCATCACAACGGCTCCGGCAACGGTATAGCAGAAAAGTGGGAGGAGACTAGTCCGGGAATCCGAACCGCCGAGACAATGCTTCGGTTAGCTCCGGTAGGGCTTTGTCTTGCAGCTCTTGTTGTCATGTTAAAGGACTCGGAGACTAATGAGTTTGGTTCAATTTCTTACTCAAGTCTCACTGCTTTTAGGTAACTTCTTACCTCTACTTAAAACATATAATCTAAGTAGTGTATAACAATACTTACAAAATTACATACTCAGCATACTTATTCTGTAAAATTTGTTATTAGATCCCAAAATTTACAGTTCTGAACCTGTAAACCAAACATATTGTCCTTTAGTTTTAGTTATAGACCAAAGTCACCAAACTATGAAGACAGGTCTTAGTCAAGCTACATTTGTTGATTGTTGAAGTTAGCATAATTACGTTATTAGTAATAATATTATGAAATTTGTACAAAAAGGTATTTGGTGCACGCAAATGGAATATGTGCAGGCTACTCTCTTCTGTCAGCAGCCATTGCAGCTATGCCTCGTTCTTCTTCAACAATGCCTCGTGTTTGGACCTTCTTTTGTCTCGACCAGGTCTAATACTGTTAGACACATTCGGTTAATTATCAAATTTTATGATTCATCTTATATTGAATCTTTTCATAATGTTGAAATTGAATCATCAGCTTCTGACATATGTGGTTCTTGCTGCGGGAGCTGTGTCAAGTGAAGTTCTGTACTTAGCCTACAATGGAGATGCATCAATCACTTGGAGTGACGCATGTAGTTCCTATGGTGGTTTTTGCCACAGAGCCACTGCTTCTGTTGTAATCACATTCTTCGTGGTTTGCTTCTATATCACTCTCTCTCTAATCTCCTCTTATAAGCTCTTTACTCGCTTTGACCCTCCTTCCATTGTTGACTCCGACAAGAACATGGAAGTCGCTGTCTTCGCAAGTTGATCCTTCAATAATTTCCCTTTCTTAACTCCATGTAATTTGTCATGTTTCTACTTTGGTAAAAAGAAACCTAGTGCTTTTGTGTTTGCTACTTTTACTCTGCTTTTAACCATATAACAGTGTTAGTACAGGTCTAAATCAAGCAGAGTATAAACATGAGAATCAGTCAAAATTACTGGAGATTGATGTAAATTCAACAAAAGTCGAATGATTTAGGATTATGATAAACCAAATAAAGCAGGAGGAAACATAATTTGGAAACAAGAACTCAATATAAAATTATTGGATTAGATTCTGTTCTGTCACACCTATTTAGATGTCTTAAACTTTACTTACTACACAAACTTTCAACGTTTATGATTCCCGTAGATCATAGAAACCCAAGATAAATAGCCCTAACCAAATGTTGTACAAGCTTTATATTGCACATACACAACCAAGATATAATGATTTCAGAGAAAACTTGCAATTGTACATTGTGTTTATTTGCAAATAGATAGTTTTACTTTTCCCCATGGCTGTTAATAAAAAGAGTGACGTTTCAAGAGCTTTTGGGAAGGGTTTGTGATCATCCTACAAACATAACACTTAAAACCAATTCACTGTTTGTGTCAGACCCATATCGTCTTAAAAAGGATAATAGAGTAAAGATGCAGCTGATTCTGATTCCATTGTCTGGATTTGAAGGTTTTCAAGTGACTGGAACGAATCAAGGGCCTCGAGAGTTAGTTGCCACCCACAAACTGCCTCAGTAAAACCTGAAGAACAATGTTGCTGCTGTATCCAGCAGCAGCTACATATTCCATCAAGCCAAGGGCAGTAACAGTAATGTTACTTTATTGGATCAAACTCCATAATTCATCATTGCTGTCTCCAATCGGTAGCCCCTGCATATGAACCACCACCATATCCTTATATCATACGGATTTGCCTCATTGAAAGAGACCTAGTTAGCTGAATATGGACAAATGCATTTGCATGTGAAAGTGCGTATAATGAGAAAACAAAACTAATGCTTTGGGCTTCTCAAGCCAATTTGAAGGCTTGAAAGTGGCAAGACGTCTAAGTAAATCTCCTCTATCCCATGTTCTACACTAACGCCCTATTAATGCCAGCCCGTGACCTAACCAGTCAACACTACCAGTGTTCACCAGAACAGCAGGTGATGATGCCCTTGCAGAGCTGTTTCATCCTCCCTGCGTCGAAGACACACAGAGAGTGGGGATAAGAGAGAAATCTCGAAGTACCAAAGCTCTCTCTCTCTCTCAGCGTTAGTTTTTTGCACAGAAGAACCAAGTCTAAGTAGCAGTAATATATAAGTCTACAAAGTCACAAGTAGTGTTTGAGTTTATTGATGTAGTGAACACATATAAACATCAACCGAAGGTTTTTTCACTACTATAACACATGTACACGAAACCATCTTCATCTTTGTAAGATTCGTAGACAGAGTCCATTAGAGCAGCTGCAAACAAAGAGAAACATAAAACAACAAACAACAATGCATAGAACGCCTATAAACAAAAACTCAGTTGCTGAAACTTACCTGTTTGAGGTAGAGTGTTGTTGACGAACACAAATAAGGCTTTACCAGGAGATAAATGCAATCTAGCACTCAAGATATAGATGAATTGACCAACTGACATATCTCTTGGAACCAGAAACTTCTTCTTCTCGATTTCAGGAAGATCCGTTTTGCAATACTTCTCAGCAATTACTGGAATTCGAGCAGGGTACTTAGCGATTATTTGCCGCGATTCCTCGAGCCTTTCATCTGCAAATAATAAAAATTAGGTCACTGAGATTACTTCGTTTTTCAATCAATTTGAAACGATTAGCAGAACAGTGATCGATTTCGAGATAGGCACGAACCCAGTGTGTATTCTTCCTTGAACGATTTCATTTTTGACCAACGTAGATTTCTTCGTCTTCTGTGTTTCTTCTTTTCTCTCTCAGCGTTACGTGTGGATCGATCAGGTATATCTTCCCGGCTCGGTTAAAAAAAGACGAGTCGTTTTTGAATGGGCTTTGATATTGGGCTCACTACCCTAAATTAATGTTGGGCTCATTATCCTATTTTAGAGGACCAAAATTCTCTCGAAGAGATAATTCTTTATTATATAATCCGCGCAATGCACTGTTTTCTCTGAATTATATTTAATATATTGGTCCCTTTTCGCTCTCTACTTACAAGATTTTTTAATAAATTTAATTATTGATTTTGTTCGGTTCGGGTTTGAATTCAATTTTTCTGATTATATATATTTATGATCTATTTTGGAATTTTGTCGATTTCGGTTCCTCTAATACGGTATTTTATATTATTTTCGGAAAAATTTTGGTTCGGTATAGATAGAGTTCATATTGATGTATTTTTATATAAAATTTAAAACTGAAAAAAATTTTAATAGATTTCTAGATTTGTTTCTTGATTTGGTGCAAGTTTGGATTTAATTCAGTTTTCGGAAAACCTAGAGTTAGTATCTATTATGGTTATTTTGTCAGGTTCGAATTTTGTAGTTCTGATTGATTTTGGTTTGGGTATCAGACTTCTAAAATAATATTTCAAAAACAATATTCAAAATAGAAACACAACTTTAAGAACCTAAATAAAAACAGATTGGAAAAAATAATCAAATCTCACGCTATATTGTGGGTATAATCTAGTTTATGTTAAATCTATACTCTTTTATGTACATGTATATATGTCTCTATGTAATTATTTTGTGAATAAAAAATATACTAGATTATACCTTATTCTGCTCACCCACCACTTTTCTTTTCTATTTTCAATTATCTGCTTATCTCACGCAATGTTGATCCCAAACTACTTTATTTCACGTTAATATGACGCACATTACCAAACTTACTGCTCAAAACTATCTCACTTGGAGTCAAGTCCAATCTGTTCTCAATGGTTGCAGACTCGTCGGTCATCTCACCAACACATATTTTCCTTCGCCAATCATCACTACAACATATCGTGTGACAACCAGTCCAACACACACTCTTTGGTCAAGGCAAGACAATTTGTTCTACAAAACTCTCTTGGAACTGTTTCCCTTGCTCTTCAGCCCCCACAGACTCAAACCACAACCGAGATATGAGAGACTCTAACTACAATCTACGCCAAGCCAAGCCGTAGACACGTCAAAAAATTGAAATTGCAGATCAAGCATTGGAACAAAGGTACGAGGACTATTGATGAGTACTTACAAGGTCTAACTGATGTCTTTGATCAACTAGCATTGCTCGGCAAGCCAATGCCAAACATCAACTGGAATATGTGCTCGAAGGACTCTCCGAGGACTACAAGCCAATCGTTGATCAAGTAGAAATTCGTGATACTCCTCCATCTCTTACTCAACTTCATGAAAAGTTGTTGAACCATGAGGGGAAATTGCTTGCCATCTCTCCTCTTCCAACTGTTGCACTAGTCTCTGCAAATATTGCCAATTAAAAACCTCGAAACAACAACATATTGTATTCACAGAACAACAATTGGCAACATTAGTCTTATAACGGTGGTAACAACTCTTCCTCCTACTCTCAATGGCAACAAAACTCATACAATCTGCACTCCAATAATGCCAAGAAAAAAAATACAAGGGTCAGAGAGAATACCAAGGAAAGTGTCAAATATGTAGTATTTTTTGTCACAACTTTCGTCGGTGTCCTCAACTTGCTCAACAAACACCGCAGATTGACAACAACTCTACACCTTGGGAACCCCGAGCCAACATTGCTCTTGGAACAACTACAACACCAGCATGGCTCATGGACAGTGCCACACACCACATGACGAATGATCTACATGCTCTCAACAACCCGCAGCTATACCAAGGTGGTAACACCGTTGCCATGGGTGATGGATCTGGTTTCTCCATTACTCAGATGGGTTCAATCACTCTTCATTCTTCTTACAAAATAATTGAGCTCAGAGAAGCTTTATGTGTCCCCAATATTCACCATAATATTATCTCGGTTTACCCCTTGTGTAACACTAATAACTTATCTGTTCAATTCTTCCCTTCTTATTTTCAGGTGCAGGATCTCAGTTCGGGTTCCCATTGCTCCAAGGCACGACTAGGAACGGGTTGTACGTGTAGCCGATCAAACCAAAACCTATCTCCTCTTTCATTGCCACTACCAAACCAAAATCGTCACCAACAGATTGGCATCATCGCTTACGCCACCCAACTCCACATATTCTCATTACCATTGTTTCTCATTTTTCTTTACCTTGTAACTCTTAAAAATCTCATTTGTTTTGCACTGACTGTGCCATCAATAAAAGTCATAAAACACCATTTGATGAATCTACTATTTTTTCATCTCAACCTCTTGAATATATTTTTGTTGATGTTTTGACATCATAAGTTTTGTCTTACAATAACTAGAAATACTACCCCATCCTCATAGATCACTTTACTCGATACATTTGGCTTTACCCTTTACATCCCTTTCAAAAACCTAGTCGAAACCAGATTCAATACCAAAATATGTACCCTATACACCAACAACAAAGGCAAATTCATTGCCTTGTGCACATTCCTTGATTAATTTTGAAACTTAAACGTACTAATTGAAAACAAAACGTACCTTCTATTCCTTTGCTTTCTCTGTAAATACTCTATGTCTTGAGCCGCAAGCTTTGGTTGTTTCTGTTTCTTTAACCGCAACTTAGCCACTCTTTTAGGTGAATTACAGAGCACTTGAATCGTCTAATGAAAGCAGAGAATATAGAGAAGCATAGCTCTTTCTTTATTGATTAGAAAAACTCTTTATAAAAAATTAATCCAATTCTCTCTTATGATTCTTAGACAACTCCTAAGATATCATCTTATTTATAAGGTTTAGACATCTCCTAAACTCATATGAAATTGGAAAACTTGAACTTTTCCTTTTCTCTAAATTAGCTAAATCTCTTTATTTAGATTTTCCCTTTTCAATGTTGGAATTACCCAACATTCTCCCCCTTAATTCCAACATGAATCTCGGGTGTTAGAATTTCTTGAACTCCAAGCAAACTCTTCATTTCTTTGAACTTGTTTCTTCCCAACGCCTTTGTGAGTATGTTAGCCTTCTATTCTGTTCCTGGAACATGCTCAACTTCGATCTGCTGGTTCTCCACACATTCGCGTATAAAATGATATTTGGTCAGTATGTGCTTACTCCTTCCATGAAAAACTGAATTCTTAGTCAAGGCAATAGCTGATTTGTTGTCAATCTTTAACACAACTTTCTCATCTTTTCTTCCAAGAATTTCGTTTAGTAGCTCCTTTAGCCATATGGCTTGCTTTGCAGCTTCAGTAGCAGCCATGAATTCTGCTTTGCAAGACGATAAGGCAACTGTTGGTTGTTTCTGCGAAGTCCACGTGATTAGTGATGTGCCATAGTAAAATACATGTCCAGAGGTACTCCTACCGTCATTAACATCAATATTGTGGCTACTATCACTGTATATTGTAAGTTTACACACTCCATCTCTTTTAAAGAAGAGACCAAAGCCTGTGCTACATTTTACATACCTCAACACATGCTTTAAGGCTTGGCCGTGACACACTCGTGGTGACTGCATATAACGACTGAGCATTCCAACTGCGTAAGATAGGTCAGACCGAGTATGCAGCAGGTATCTAAGGCATTCGATTGTTCTCCTATATCTAGTGACATCGATCTCATCTTCGTCTTCAGCCTTTGATAACTTCAAGCTACTTTCCATCGGTACATGTGCTAGATTGCACTCGGTCATGTCAGTATCCGCAAGGATTGCTTTTGCATATCCTTATTCCATCTGTTCCTTGTAACACTTCTATACCGAGATAATATGACAACTTGCCTAGATCAGACATTTCAAACTTCTTTGCCATATCGTCCTTGTATTGTTTGATTACTTGAGTAGAAGTTCCTGTTACAAAGAGATCATCAACGTAAATAGCAATTATCAAAAGATCATTACCTTTCTTCTTTTGATAAACGGCTGATTCTTTCTTGCATCGTGTGAATCCCATTACTTTGAGTGTGTTGTCAAGCTTCAAGTTCCAAGCTCTAGAAGCTTGACGCAATCCATAAAGTGCCTTATTCAACTTGTAAACATAATCTTCTTTTCCCTTTTCCTTGTATCCATTGAGTTGCATCACATAAACTTCTTCTGTCAAATCTCCATTTAGGAATGCGGTTTTGATGTCTAAGTGGTGAATCTCCCATCCGTTAGTTGCTGCGAGAGAGAGATTAACAACCTGATGGTCTCAATTCTAGCTACTGGAGCAAATACCTCATTGAAATCAATTCCTTGTTGCTGTACATAACCCTTAGTGATAAGCCGTGTTTTGTACTTATTCACGGTTCCATCATTCTTCCTTTTGATCTTGAAGATCTACTTTAGTCCAATGGGTTTAATTCCTTCTGGTTTCTTGACAAGTTCCCATGTCTTGTTCTTTAGAATAGATTCAAGTTCGGCTAGCATGGCTTTTACCCGATCTCTTTTCACCGCAGCTTCTGCATAATGCTTTGGTTCTCCATCGACAGCAAGAAGCAACTTAATTCCCTCATGTTCTGCAAACAACACATAATTCTCGAGATATGTGGGCCTTCTCACTGTCCTTCCTGACCTTGTTTGAGGTTGCTGTGTTGCACCTGGTGCTTGAGATTCTGTCTGGATCTCCTCTGTTTCACTCGGCTCTCCATCGTGTGATTCTGCTTCATTGTCATTCGAGACTTCTTCATTGCCTTGATCTCCGTGTTCTGTTTCTTCAAGGTCAGCTTCTGTCTCATTTTCTTCTTCAGCAAGCGCCTCTGCATCGACAAGATTGTGAATATACTAGGTTATGTTTTGTCGTTGAGTTCCGAAACTAAGGACCAGTCCCATGCTTTCTTCTCGTCGAAGATTACGTCTCTACATACTATTATTTTCCTCGTGACTGGTTCATAGAGTCGGTACGCTTTGGAGCCAGGGTTTGTCCCTAGATTGATTGCAGTTCTTGTTCTATCATCTAGCTTCTTGACGCTTAGACCGTTAACTTTAGCATATGCAATACATCCAAATATCCTTATATGCAACAAGTTTGGTTTTCGGTCATTAAAACATTCATATGGTGTGAGGCCGCTCAGTGCTTTAGTTGAGACACAGTTGATTATGTAAGTCGCATGACGTATTGCTTCGCCCCAAAATACGTTTGGTATCTTCATTCCCTTTAGCATACTTCTTGTCATCTCCATAAGTGTTCGGTTTCTTCGTTCAACTATGCCGTTTTTCTGTGGCGTGTATGGAGCTGTGAACTGCCTTTGAATTCCATTGTCTTCACAAAATTTGTTGAACTCAAGTGTGTTAAACTCTCCTCCTCTATCGGTGCGAAATGTTTTAATTCTTAGCTGAGTTTCTCTCTCGATATATTCTACATATCTCTTGAAGTGTTTGAATGCTTCACTCTTTTCTCTAAGTAGAAATGTCCACATGTATCGTGAGAAGTCATCAATCAAGACAAAAATATACCAATTGTTTGATGGAGATGGAGGAGAAATTGGTCCAGATAAGTCTCCATGAACTACTTCTAATATCTTCTTTGCTGGATATTTTGACTGTTTCGGGAATTGAGTTCTTGTCTGTTTTCCCATTTGACATACAAAAACAAATTTCTTCTCCTTGCAAACCTTGTGGCAGTCCATGTACTAGTTCTTTAGCTGCCATATTCTTCATGACTCCATAGCTTACATGGCCGAGTCTTGCATGCCAAATTTTTGTTAGATCATCACATTAAATTTGCAAACATCTTGGGTACAAAACTTGCATTGGGGTTTTATATATGCGATTTATAGATCTTGTAACCTTCGTCAGTTGTCTCCCAATGAGAGTCTTTTAACTCGAGAATTTCTCATTTCATTGTCACTTCACATCCGTTCTATGTGGCTTGTCCGAGGCTCAATATATTGTGCTTTAATTCAGGGATATAATAAATGTCAGAGATCATGTCCTTTTCTCCTTTCTTATCCATGAAGCAGATCGATCCTTTGCCATCAATGTTTTTGTGTGAGCCATCTCCGAATCTTACTTTTCCTTTAAGATTCTCATTCAATTCATAGAAGAATTCTCTATTCTCGGTCATATGGTTGCTAGCACCGTTGTCTAGATACCATTCTGAAGCGTCGCCCTTCTCGGTTTCATAATTCTTGGGAAATACTTTATCTTCGTGTAACAGAACCACTTCGTGCATATATAAGCCATTGACTTCTACTATTTCATTTAGATTTTCTTCTTGATCCTTTGGTGGTCAAAGTAGACATTGATTCATGTAATGTCCGTATTTATCACACCTCCAACATCTTATTTTTGACATAGCTTTCTTCTCTTTCTCATGACTTCCAGAACTTTCTCTGTTTTGGCCATTAGATCTTCCTCTTCCACGGCCTTTCCCTCTTCCTCTTCCTCTGGAACTATGTGAACCTCTTCCTTGACCACTAGTTTCTTCAGCTTGGTTTGGACTGGTTCTGCCTCCATGGTGCCCTCCATATCCTCCTTTGTTCTGGTTTGAGGATGTGGCTTACATGAGTCTTCTGCGGTCTTCTCCTGCATCGTGATCTGCAGTTCTTTCTTTAAAGACTTTTATTATTCCAATTATTTCTTCAAAGCTTACTGTATCCAGATCAATCCATAGAAAAATCAGAAGTTCTCCTAGCTCTAGCTCTGCAACAACTTTGAACTCCTTGAACATCTTTAACGCCTTTGATTTTTCTGAGAGAAAGAACGGCTAGCATTTCAGGCTATGATCATCAATGAAATTTAGTGCATACCTCTTCCCACTTTTTAGCACCGCTGATATTAGACCATATATATCACTCTGTATCATCTCTAGCCCTCGAGTTGATCTCCACAAGCTCTTCTTTGGTATATTCTCGTGATTTTGTTTCCCCTTCATACAGACTTCACACAAGACTCTTTCTCAATTTAGTCTTGGTAATCATGTTACCATTGCTTTCTTTGCCAGGTCTGCGAGGCTATGGTGGTTGAGATGTAGTCTTTCACGCTTATGTACACCGATTCCAAAGAGCTAAATCAAAAATTAAATATATAAAAAAGGGAAAAGGAAGGGAATAGAAAGATTGACAGAGTGAGCCACTAGAAGGTAAAAATCTTGTTAAGTTTCAGGGAAGTTGAATCACAAACTCTTTGATTGAGAGTCCCTCTTTGAAAAGAAGACAAGTGTCTAGATTATTTTGTTGTATAAGAAAAGGAAAGAAAAGAAGAACCTAACTTAAAAGTAATCCCAAAGTGCTGGAATGAAAAAAGAACCTTCTCTTTAGATTTAAAATGAAAAAGAAGCTTGTGAAATCGATTCTAAAAGGATTTCATTGGCAGAAAATAGCCTTGGATGAAAAGGGTAGCGTATGATCGATTTCCTGGGTAGATTCTTATATGATGAGTTTGATTATTGCGTAATTGGGTAGATGAGATCTTATCTCTATACGCATTTGTTGGTTATCACCTTTAGCATTATGCAAGAACTTGCATATCAGAACTTTTACCTAGGAAATTGATTTTACATATAAATCAACTTGTTTCAATTCTTAATTCCCACCTTGCAACTTCTCTTCATTCTTAGTTCTATGTGTTTACTTAAGGGCAAACAAAGTCTAAGTTTGGGAGACTTGATATGTATGAATTTTAACTCATTTTAGGTGTCTCATTTAGTTCATTTTGCATACATATTTATTGCATTTGCATCATGTTCAATTCATTTTCGGTTTATTTTGTATAGTTTGCATTTGCATAGCATATGTTTTGTATTTGGTGTTGTTTTCATAAAAATTTGGACCAGAGATATAAGGATCTAGCCGGACCTGAGAAGGAAACGCATTTTAGAGTCAAATGGGAGCCATGTATGGACAATTCAGATACAACTCGACCGTCCCACTCAAGTTAGTGGTCAACTTGATCCTGCACTATCCAAGTTGAATGTTCCACTCAAGTAACTAGTCGAGTGGATTCTGTTACCAACCAACTCGAAGGGCCATTTTAATAGTTGAGCCGAAATGAATTTGAATTTACCACTCGATGGGCAATTCCACATATGGACCGAGTTGTCTTCACTCTTGCCAGCTTGACCACTTAAATGCCTATGGGCCACAATAAATGGCCTGAGCTATTTTAGGTTTTAGGAAGTGGCAGTATAAGTACTCTTTGATGTGACTAAAAACGGTTACTAGAGTTTTTGCCATTTTAGTGCAAGAGTCTTTTCAGTAGTTTTCTCTTTGTAATCACAAAGCAAAACCTTTCATGTTATGATTTCTTAGTGCAATATATGTTCTATTTTATTTCTATTTGTTATTTTCCTTTCTTAGCTTGATGGTTATGTTGTTGATTTTGATTTCCGCTTTGTTTGATTTCTTAAAGATTTCTGAGTACATTTTCTGAGGGTTCTTTAGGAAATGGGTTAGATGTGGATCTTGGGGTTTTTAGGTTGCTTAAAGAGTATAATATCTTAGATCTTTCTGTTTTGGTGTTGTTAATGCTTATTTCAATTTGATCAATTGAAATTTGTTCTTAGATATTCTAGCACCCAATAGGTGTTTGATAATATGTATTATCGAACCAACTTCAGAGAATCACACTTTTAGCTCGAGGGATCGATTATCTAAGGTGTTTATCGGCTAGATTGAGTTATTTTTTCATGTCGGTTAAGTTGTCAAACACTGATGATAGAGTCTATTGATAGTTTCGCTAAGATTGTTTGTCATGGGAGTGAGTCTAATAGTCTATGAACTTATTGCCTAGAGATCCACTCTGTTTGAGTTTTTAAGAAACCTAGTAGACATAAATGATACATTAATCCATGATTCCCAGGAATCCACTTTCTCATTCGTTGATTAGTTTGATTCTCTGTTCTTATTGCTATTTGAACTTCACTTTCTACCTTGTTTAATTTTTTCCAAATAATATTACCATGTGTAATATTTTCTCAATCAAATCTCTGAATGGGCTCAAATCCTAATTTTTTTTGTCAGCGGCAAGATATTATATAGATCACGAAGGATGGAAAGAATACAAGGAACCCGAAGCATTCTCTCTTGCATAACGAGCGAGAGAGTCCACTTTGTGATTCAACTGTCTTGGAATAACAGAAAGGGAGAACATAGAAAATAAAGAACTTAGCCTGATATACTCCTCGTGATAGGGCATAAGAGCTGGCCATTCCTCTGGATGATTAAAAATCTGCACAACCGTCTCACATTCTGTCAGCACCTCCACCTCCGCAATGTTAAACTCCACTAGGGATTCTATCGCCCAAAAAATTGCTTCTATCTCTGAGTGAAAGGGCAGAGAGACTCCGATGAACTCCGCGGGCCCCCATGATTTCTCCTTCCACCGAATCCGGAAAACAGAACCAACCTAAACCGGTTTTACATTCTGTATTCTTCCAGGATGCGTCCACAAGACATATATAGCTAGTGAAACTGTGATTAGATTTGGAGGGGAAAGCTAATGGGGACTTTGTTAGGGTCTGGTGCACTTGGATGATAGAGCTGGTACCCTTAAAATTACTCCTTGCCGAGGACCACTCCTTGTAATCCGCTTTGGCTTGAAGGATTATATTCTGGGGGTTGGAATCCCCGTTTGAGAAACAGTGTTCATTTCTCTCCTTCCAAATGTTCCAAATTATCCATGGATAGATCCAAGTATCATCATTATCTGGTATACGCCAAAATAAATAATCCAAGTTATACGAGATAGAATTGGTCGGGAAATGCGTTGGCGCAGACGGGATCTTTGATAATGCCCAAGTTTGTAGTGCTGGGGGGCACTCGAAGATGGCATGGTTTATATTTTCTTGGTCTGATCCACATCATGTACATTGTGTGTCACATTGAATACCTCTATTAGACAAAGTATGTTTGACAGCCACGCACCCTGTTAGGGCTTGCTATATGAAGTGTTTTATTTTAGACGGACACTCCAATTTCCAAATTCTCAATATAAGGGCTTGGAAGTCTGCTCCAATGAGTCAATTATTTGTGAGAAAATGATTTTCTTCAATTTGGTATCCTGACTTAACAGAGTATCCCCTCGTCCTATTATAGCACCAACCCCAGTAGTCTAGCCTTTTTACTCGGGGAATAGGAATACCTCATATTAGTTGAGCATCCACCGGATCAAAATATTGCTTTGCCAGGATTTCTCTCCATGTACTTGTTATATGGTTAATAAACTGATTCACAGTCAAGTCGGGAAATAAAGGTGGGCAAGATGCCGTGACCGGATGAGGTATAGTGTATGGGAGCCAAGGATCCTTCCAGGTTCTGATAGATTTTCCATCCCCAATTCCTTTGATAAGCCCCTTGGAAAGTAAGTGTTTGGCTGAAATAATACTTCTCCAACCATAGGATGGGGACACAATTGCTTTTGCCGATAAAGGGTAATTATCATGGTAATATCTTCTTTTCATCACTCCCGCAAAGAGGGACTCAGGAAATTCAATTAATCTCCATAGTTGTTTAGCTAAAAGTGCGGAACTAAAATCTTCCAAGGTCCGAAAACGTAATCCTCAGTGGATTCCTTTGGAAGTCTGGTTATTTGACCACCAAAAATCAACAATTGCTGAGTTCAACTTTTGAACCACACCTTTTCGGTAGTCGATAGCATGACATTACATAAGTAGGTAATACCATAAGTACCGATTTGATCAGAATTTCCTTCCCCCCTTTAGACATGAATTTTGACGGTATTCACCCTTTCTTGGAGCTTTTGGTGTACAAAAACAAAGACTTTTTGTTTTAGCTCCTCCCATGTTCTCCAAGAGACCCAAGTATGACCCTTTACCTCCTGTTTTGGAGATCCCTAGAATCTGGTGTAATTCTATTTTATATATATCCAGAACATCATGTCCAAATTGTATAAATGACTTGACAAAGTTAATCTGTTGACCCAAAACCGTCTTCATACTCTTTTAATATACGAAGTATCGTCGAAGCTTCATCTATTGAAGTCTTACAAAAGAACAAGGTGTCGTCCGCAAAAAGAAGGTGAGACACCTTCGGACTATCCCAGACAATCGATATACCTGTAATTTGGCTCCTTGACTCAACATCTCCTGAGCAATTAAGATATTATATGAGATAAGACGGCCGGCCATAAAAGCTGACTGCGTCTCACTGACTAGTTTTGGCAGAACTTTCTTCAATCTTAAGCATAACACCTTAGAGATTATCTTGTATCCACGTTGCATAAACTAATAGGACGAAAATCTACCATTTTAGTTGTCGAGATATTTTTGGAATGAAACAGAGATTTGTTTTATTTAAACCTTTCTCAAAAGTGCCTTGACACAAGAAATTTATTGACTAGGGCAACTAGGTCATCCTTAACGATCTGCCATTCTGTCTGGAAAAAGAGAGTTATCATTCCGCCTGGGTCCTGGAGTTTTACCAGTAACCATCGTGAAAAGGGCATTTTGAATTTCCTCTTCAGTCACCGTTTGAATCAGAAAATGATTATCTTCGTCTGTAATTTTGGTATCCAAGCTATCAAGAGGGAAACTATTAGTACCATTACTAGAAAAAAGTTCTGTGAAATATGCAGATGCTTCAGATTGAATATCCACATCTTTTGTTAACCATGTGTCATGTTTGTCTAGCAATCCACAACTATTCAGATTTTCGGGTGCTCGGCGTTGTTTGGTCTGAGCATGAAAAAAACGAGTATTTTCATCTCCTTCCTGGAGATCTATTGCGGCTTTTTTTGTTTCCAGTATATTTCTTCCTCAATATAAGCCTGACGAAGATTTGAATTTGCTTCTTGTAAGGCAACACTACCAACCACTTTACTATTCTTACACTCTTCTAGGATCTTCTTTAGTTTCAGAAGTTTTTGATTATCTGATTGAAAGTTTTTACTGCGCCAGTGGGAAATTTCCTTGCGGTAGGTGTTTCAATGACACGAGAAACCTTTCAAGCTTTTTCTATTATATCTTTAAATCCGGTTTTGGAAATCCATCTTTTGTCGAAATGGAATTGTTTATGAGGGATATAGGCCTGATCCCTGAACCGTCCAAGAATAGGCCGGTTGGTCCGAGCCAACCATGTCTAAATATTCCACTTCAGAGCGGGGGGAACAATTCTTGCCACTCACTATTTCCAAAAACCTTGTCTAGCACACAACGTATTATGCCATTATTTCTGACCCCTCGCCAGCTCCATGATGACCATGAATTACCTAGTTGTGGAAAACCAATAAGGTTTACAAATCTTGAATCATCTGATTGAAATGCAAGAAAGATGTAGCATAATACGTCAAATTGTCGGATAGTTCATTAAAATCACCTATGATTAACCAGAGAGAATTCATAATTATGCCCACTCGAGTAAGCCGTTCCCAAACGTAGTTTCTCTTATTTTGTATCGGTTCTCCATAGAAAAACGTGATATCTGATCTCGTTCCTTGAATATCTAGAGATATGTCTATCATATTGTCTATCCTTGTGATTTATGGTCACATTATGTGAATTAGAATAAAATAGGGCCAAACCGCCACTAGAACCAGAAGGTACTACGATAGTTAAAAAGTCATAACCTAAATGGAATTAAATTTTTTTTAGAAAAGAGATAGTTATATTTTGACTCTGAAAAGAATAAAAATTCAGGTCTATGTTTTTTCCAAATATCTTGCCAATAATTTATGCAAATTTATTGCCAATTCCCTGGTAGTTCCAACATAATGTTTTTTAAAAACATTTAAAAAGGTGCATAAAATATGGAGTCTTCATAGTTTCTCCCTTCGTTTTACCTTTCAGTACCTGCTTTACTTTGGGTACTTTGCGAGGGTATATGACCGCATTGTCCAACATTCTCAATATATTCTCGTTTTCGAGTGTGAATACTAAAATCACAAAAGATTCCGACATCTCGATTATAACAATACTAGTTGTAGTGTATACCGTAGAAAGCCTCAAGCTACTTAGTCTAAAACCTGTCTTGGAAATTACATACATTTCTAGATAAAAAAAGCCTACTCTCCACGTGGAAGACCTCGTCTATAGTCGTATGTGGATTTTCAGATATATGGGTCTGCCAATTTATGGATCCGGTCCAAGTTGATGCTTTATAAAGAAGGTATGCTTTAACCCACCAATAGTATTGGGCCCTACTCCTAACATGGCTCTATCTAGCCCAAATTGGGATTTGCAAACCTGGATGATAATGGTCCTGATGCTCGTTTGCAAATATGATAAAGTTGTGTATGATGATGGGCTCGTTGTTAACGGGATCAAAACAGCTATATAATAAATCGTAAATTGCTCAAAATAGATGTAACCAATAAACTGACCAAAGAAGAGAGAAATATCAGTCTAGAATAGAAATTCAAAATAAGATTGTCAACAATCTGACAAATCAAACATACTGCTTGTAAAAACATAAAATCAGAGCTTCATTGAGTCCTTAATTGGCTCCTTTGAGGTTTCACCCTACAACATACTATCACAATGTAGCATGCGAGGATACATAGCCGCTATCGCCATCATCTTCTTATACTTTACACCCTTTAGTGGTGTTGATGGACGAGAATTAATCTTGCTACGGCTTGGAGGTGGTTTAGTGAAGCGGACTTCCTTACATTGATGTAGACGATGAGCTAACTCCTCGTGTGCTTTGACCATTTCAGCCTTGGGGAGTTGTTCACAAGCCTGCATCACAGCAGCTTCCAAAGCCAAGGCATCTAAAGTTTCCTCAATAATCCTCTCAATCTCATCATCTTTATCAAGATTGACATACAAATTAGCCTCTGCATCATTCAGTAAGATCGGGTTGTTTACCTGTCCCAGAATGATGTTTTCGAATCTAGTAGTGGTGTCGCCATTTGTTAGGATAACTGGCTCGGTTTCCTCCTGAAATAAAGGTCTCCGAACCTTTTTGGAGGACAGTGTGTTACTAGAAGTCTCTCCATTGCTGATGAGACTGCTATGGTTCTGAGTTGACTGATCTTCCATTTTTGGATGTCGCTTGGAGCCCTCTACTTCTCTTTGATGCATTGGAGCTTGGACTTTACATCTGTTATCGACTTTCTCCTCAAGGCTGCTCCTTTGAAACTCATGTTTCTTACATCCAAACCTTTTTTACTCTTATTAGTAGTGCTAGTACTTTGTACCTCTTTCTTGGCCTTATAACACACACTGTCAGCATGCGTCATGCGGTGGCAGAGAGAGCTCCTCTTGTAGTCAAACATGACTTTTGACTCTTTTCCTTCTTCAAATTCTAAGATAGAAGAGAAGATCAAAGGTTTGGAGCAAGGGAAATTTATCAAGATCTTACCTTTTCCCATATCGATCTGGAGAATCTCTCCTATGGATCCTGCGACAAGTTGGTATACTTCCTCGACTCGGTACTCGAAAGGAAGGCCTGTGATCCGAATCCAGAGGCTGATAGTGCTTAGGTAATCTGCATCTGCCAATGCTTTCCATGGCACGTAAGACACCATCCAGCCATCAAAATTTGTAGAGCCATAATTAAGCACACCTTTTAGATCATCCTCATATTCAAATTCAAATTGAAATCTTCTGTGACCCAAATTTAAGCCAGTTACCTTGCCCACCAAACCCTAGAACTGAGGCATGCGGAAGAGAAATGTGTCCACATTCTGGACTTGTGGGTTCAAGCATCTTCCCATGATCACCTTTGAACTTCTAGCCAATAAGGCTGAGTTATCGATCCTGGGAATTTTGATCTTCAAACGTTGTGGCGGTGAAGGCACTGCACCACTCTTTTTGTTTAGAAGCAATTGAGACATTCTCGCAGATAAAAAATGAGAAAGGTTAATTAACAAGAGGGACAACAACCAGAGAATTAGCCAGAACAGAAAACATATAGCCTTACGAGTAGCTGTCATATCGTTTATAATACACTGAAACCTAGGGTTTACACCGCATCTAATTAATATGGAGATCAAAGCAATCAAATTCAAATTAGTAATTTAGAAATTTTCTTTTAAAAAACAAAATATTCTGATCATGAGAATAGTTCTATAATTTCGTTTAAGGAAGTTATCATTAACTGCAAGAATGAGTGTTGATACTTCGAATATTGCATAAAGATGATCAAATAGCCCACTCCCCTCGAAACAAACATAGTACTTATACTTTAAACTTGATATCAACTTTTAATCCCAAACTCTGTAGAAACTACTCTCTAAACTTAGTTTAGGATTGAGGTCTATTTTATTGTTAATTCGGTAACAAGGTAGGAATTGTTTTCTTACTTCTTGTCTAATCTGTAAGAATACGCTTCTCCCTTGCAAAGGTAAGCAGCAATCTTTCACTTGATTTAGTATCAGATATCTTGTGAGTAAAGAACCTGATAAGAGGATCCAATCATAAGGTAAAGTGAGTAGGAACCAGATTACATACCCGTTCATTCTCAATAAGTGAAACTGGTTCCATAGACCAAACCCCCTACAACAAACTCCAATGAAATTATAGTCAGTCTTTCTATCATAGTGACCTGGACACCAATTCTGTCTTAGTGATTGCAATTGCCTAACACGATGAAGTATGGTGGGACCATAACAAAACATACAATTATCAACCCACACATGTATCATTATTTTTCCTTTTCTGTTACCCAAACTAGACATCAAACATTATCTACATGTTAACACAAAAAGATATTAGAAAAGTCCAAAATTTATTCAGGGGTATAAGGTTATTCAACTGAGGACAAACTAAGGGGGAAAACCCTTGATCGTTTTTAGTTACCAAGGTCTCATAATGCAAGGTCAAAACAAGACTCGTCTCACTAAAACCCACACTTGGTATGAAAGAGCACAGAGCCAGATTCTTGGTATAAATGAGAGCAAAACCAACATGTGGTATAAAAGAGAACAGAGCCAAAGTTTTGTATAAAAAAGAACAGAGCCAGATGATGCATTTGTCCCCCTGTGGTCTATTATATTTATTATGCTTAAAATATGAATATCTTATCCTGAGACTAAGAGTGTATATCCTCACGATGAAACTAAGTTCCCCATATTGTGTTATGCATCTTGATATTTCCTGTTTTGGATGTAAGATCAATAATCCTCTCAGCTTATGCACTATCAATTTGTACCCCAAAAGTATGATTGGCCAAAACATCCTGCTAGAGCCCAAGTCTTTATAGTGTTCTGTGCAATGGTGGGCATTTGATCCAACCCTTCCATTTGCCATTTGAAACCCTGCAAATTGACAGGAGCTCAGAATCAGATTTTCCATAGAAATGTAGTCGCCTACCTCATTCCAGGATAAAATCCTTCTGTTTTATACTCTAAAGTGTTCATATTCAGACCAGAAAATTAAACACAAAAGTTTGTTTGCACCATGTTTTTCCTTAACTATGAACCTAATCAGCGACCATATTACTATATCAATTGCATATACCTCTGATGGGCACTCAAAAGTGTCATTCCTATGAGGTACTAGTTTATACACCCCATATGATTTGAACATCACTGTGGGTATACCAGAATAAGTATGAGCAATTTGAGAAGATCGATACTTTTTGACCGGAAATGACCTCAACGTTTCCCGGCCTCGGTATCGAGTCATTCTCTGTACCCTTGATTTCCCCCTATGGTTCATGACGGAGTCAAAATTTATGAAGTTAATGTTATCACAAAATCCAATGCCGTTCCCCTTTAGGTGATTGTAAGTTATCCACCGTTTTATTAGGACTAATTTTTCCAAATCATTGGATCTAACACTAACCATGACTCCATTGGAGTTTGGATCTCGTGGTAACCCTCTTCGCACCATTTAAAATTATGAATCGACCCATAGATCGTCTAAGAACTGCCCCATAGATCTTATCGAAAATCGCTCCACCGCTAAAAGGATAGATCCAGTCGAAACCTTTTCTTATAGATCTCTAGCTATACCAACGCGCGAAGATGCTCTCCCGAAGACTCCCGAAACCCGAAGAAAGAAACCCCCAATCTGCAAACCCCACCTCTTCTGTCTCTAGGTTTTCGTAGATGTGTAACCTAATCGCCGTGAACTAGCCCCCGATTAGACAATCCGATGCCCGCGTGAGAATCCGACTCGTCCAAAACCTGCCAGAACCACCGATTTAAAACGTCGATCTAGACTCCGATGAACCCAAGGGACACACCGAGAGTCGCCTCTCAAATCGCCTCGGAGACGTAACAACTACTACTTTATTAGATTTTTTTATTCAAAAATACAATGCTCAAATCCTAATTTAGAGGACCCAAAATTCATCCGAGGAAAAATAAAAGGTTTTGTTTTCTAATGACATCGTGGAAAAAAGGATTTAATTATTAAATTAAATATATGGCTTTTAATTTCTAATTTTTTTGTAAATGGCCTTATCGGAAATCCGCGAAAATTTCAGGCATAGAAGCAGCCACAGCCACACCCACACAAGCTCAAGTTCAAAGTTATCTCCGCACTTATACCTCCTTCACTTATCTTTTTCTTCTTCTCTTTCTCGCTCTCATTTTCTCTCTAAATTGTTCATCAATTCTCAACTCAGCTTTGATGATTTCGGAGATTTGATTCTTCTATAGCCCCAATTTTGAAGTTTTTTTGTGTCGTTTCAGAGTCGAATTTGGTTGGATTCTCTTCTCTTGAAATTTTATTAGAAATTGGAATGAGATAAAACCTCTGATGCTGAGCTGAATTGGGTATTGTTTTGTTTTGTTCGTTTTTGGGATTTTTTGAGATGCCGTCGATGCTTGTTCTCGTCGGCACAATGCCGTCGTTGGCTTCTCTGGTTAGTCTAGGTGGTGCTTGTGCAAGCGTTTCAGGAACTAGTTCGTCGGATGCATCGTATGCATTAGTTAAGAGGGTTTCTTTGTCAAGGAGAAGTGTTAAGGGGACTAAGAAATGGCTGTGTAGATATTCTGTTTCGTCTTCAACTACTACTACTGCTGACTTCATTGCTGAGCAAAACAACAACTCAGTTTCCATAGATTCTAACTCGTTTAGAGGAAGTAAAGAAGGGGATGACAGTGAGGTTTTGCTTAAGCAGACTCCTAAACCTGTGTTGAAACCTCCTGTGGCAAGGGTAGAAAGAGGTTTAGAAGTGAATTCTGCTCCGTGGAGTAAGGATTTATCGAATGGGGGTAAGTTTGATGGAGAAGAAGAAAGGAATAAGGTTATTGAGTCTCTTGGTGAGGTATTAGATAAAGCTGAGAAGTTGGAAATTCCGAAACCCAGTAACAGAGAAGGTGGTGAGGCTGTTAAACCGTCACAGCCTAGTCCCAACAGTAGTAACTCAAAAAATGGTAGCTATGACAGTGCGGCAGCAACAAGGAAAACGAAAACTATGAAGAGTGTGTGGCGTAAGGGTGATGCAGTTGCTGCTGTGCAAAAAGTTGTTAAAGAATCACCTAGACTTAATAATAGAGGAATGCAGGTCGATCCTACATCAAAAGACGAGGGAGAGGTGAATGCCAAAGAAGGCTCTCAATTGGCACCACCTCGGCCACCTTTAAGACCACAGCCACCTCAAAGACCTCAGCCAAAGTTGCAAGGGAGGCCTATGGTAGCTCAGCCACCTGTAAAGAAACCCATCTTGAAAGATCTTGGTATGGCAGCAAAACCTCCAGTTTCTGAAGAGGTTGATTCTAGCGTAAAAAGTAAAGAAAGGAAGCCTATTTTGGTTGATAAATTTGCTTCCAAGAAAAAAGCTCTTGATCCTGCGGCCTCTCAGGCTGTGTTAGCTGCTGCTAAGCCTGGAAAGGGTCCTCCCTCTAACAAGTTTAGAGTTGAGCACCGTAATAAAAAAAATGCATCAGCTAGTCCAAGACGAAGAATGGTTGCCGAAGATGACGGTGACGACGATTTAAATCGTGGATCTGCTAGAAAAGGGAGAAAATGGAGTAAAGCTAGTAGGAAGGCTGTAAGGCTCCAGGCTGCCAAAGACGCAGCACCTGTTAAAGCTGAAATCTTAGAGGTAGAAGAAGAAGGCATGTCCATTGAGGATTTGGCTTACAACCTAGCGATCGGTGAAGGTGATATCCTTGGGTATTTATATTCAAAAGGGATTAGACCTGATGGTGTTCAGACCTTGGATCGTGAGATGGTGAAGATGATTTGTAGAGATTACAATGTTGAGGTCCTTGATGCTGGTTCTATAAAAGTAGAAGAGATGGCAAAGAAAACAGTAATTATTGATGAAGAAGATTTGGACAAGTTAGAAGATAGGCCTCCTGTTATAACTATTATGGGTCATGTGGATCATGGAAAGGTAGGCACAGTTTGCACTACATTTTTCTGTCTTTTTCTGATGTCCTACTCGCCCTTAAAAGGATAGATAGAGTCTTCTATTTCAGCAGTTTTCCTAATGCATTGGCTACCTATTTTGCAGACCACTCTTCTGGACTACATCAGAAAAAGCAAGGTATAAATGAGCAAAAGACATAAAATTGATTTTACCTTCTATTAATAAAAAAAGTATCATTCTGGCCAAGTTCTTTATCTTTTCTAAAGCATGGCAATTAATGTTTTGAGGACACAACTCATCGTTAGCATAGGAGTTCATATTTCTGCCTTAATTTGAAATACTATCCGTGTTTTTTCATTTGCTTTTTATCAAGGTTAGTGCTAGATAGCTGTTTCAGCTAACCTCGCTTCGCTGGATATCTGCAGGTTGCTGCTTCAGAAGCAGGGGGGATAACACAAGGAATTGGTGCATATAAGGTGTCCGTGCCTGTTGATGGAGAGTTGCAGTCCTGCGTTTTCCTTGATACTCCTGGACATGAGGTAGATCCTTTTTCTTGCAATTGAATATTCACATGTCAATTTCTAATGCTGATTTTTTTTTCATTGATTGTACTTCGTGAGCTTTTTTATCTTATTTTATTTTATTTCATGTATCATGTTTTTCGATTATCACATCTATTGCTAGGCGTGCCATAGTTTTGTTCATCTGAATTTTATATGCTCATCTAGGCATTTGGTGCAATGAGAGCTCGTGGAGCACGAGTCACTGACATTGCAATCATTGTGGTTGCTGCTGATGATGGAATTCGTCCTCAAACTAATGAAGCAATAGCTCACGCAAAGGCTGCTGCTGTACCAATAGTCATAGCTATAAATAAGGTATGAGGTCCATTTAGCACCTATGTTAGTCTATCTAAGAGCTGAGAAAGATTGTTAAACGGAGTATTTTTTGTTAGCTTCTTTAACTTGTGTATCTGTAATTTCTCTCAGTCTGATTCATTTAGTGTTCCAGATAGATAAAGACGGAGCTAGTCCAGAGAGAGTGATGCAAGAACTTTCTTCGATTGGTTTGATGCCTGAAGATTGGGGAGGTGATGTTCCAATGGTTCAGGTTCGATTACGTACTTTTATCACACATATGTTTCAAGATACATATGTTGCATGGGGTCTTACATTATTCTCTTTTATTCGACTCTGACAGATCAGTGCATTAAAAGGTGAGAACATCGATGATCTGTTGGAAACTGTCATGCTTGTTGCAGAGGTTAGTTTGTTATTCATCCCATGGTAACAGCTTAGTTGGTTACTTTTCCCATGATAACAGGTTTTGCTTGTTTCAGCTGCAAGAATTGAAAGCAAATCCACACAGAAATGCCAAGGGCATTGTTATCGAGGCGGGACTTGATAAAGCGAAAGGACCATTTGCAACATTCATTGTTCAGAAGGGAACTTTGAAAAGAGGGGATGTTGTTGTTTGCGGAGAAGCTTTCGGAAAGGTCTGTCCAACATTTAGACTTCTCCTCAAGCCACAATTTAATTAAATATGAAACAGTTAGAAATATACCTACCTTGGCCTGGCTTTGTTTCCGAGTTTAGGTACGAGCTTTATTTGATCACAGCGGGGAACGAGTTGATGAAGCTGGACCCTCCATACCTGTGCAGGTTTGTAGTTTTATAATCCACCCTAAGTTAAACTTCTTTGCACATACATACGAAATATTCTATACCACGTCATGTTTATTTTTTGTGACTGAATTTTGATCGCGTGTTCTTATGTATGTATTGATTTAGATATCTAAGTTGAGGAACAAATTTCATTTGCAGGTGATTGGTCTAAATAATGTCCCCATTGCTGGTGACGAATTTGAGATTGTCTCTTCCCTTGATGTGGCACGTGAGAAAGCAGAGGCCCGTGCCGTGTCACTAAGAGATGAACGAATATCTGCAAAGGCAGGAGATGGAAAGGTCACGCTTTCCTCACTAGCTTCTGCTGTATCAGCGAAAAAGATGTCAGGCTTAGATTTGCATCAGCTTAATATCATCTTGAAGGTTGATGTACAGGTAAAGAGTCAATTTGGTTTCATCCACTCACGGCCTTCAACACATTGGTTTCCTTGGTGTCTTCTCCTTTATGCTGATTGCAACTCATTTATGCAATTACTAGGGATCCATTGAAGCTGTCAGACAAGCCCTGCAAGTCCTCCCTCAGGAGAATGTCACCTTGAAGTTCTTGCTACAAGCGACAGGGGATGTGAGCAACAGTGATGTTGATCTAGCATCAGCGAGTGAAGCCATCATTTTTGGTTTTAATGTCAAAGCATCTGGTTCTGTTAAGAAAGCTGCAGAAAACAAAGGTGTTGAAATCCGACTATATAAAGTTATCTATGAGCTTATTGATGATGTCCGAAACGCAATGGAAGGACTTCTTGAGTCTGTTGAGGTTAGCATTTAATTTTTTTTCTGTTGCCTAATCTAATCAAAACGCTCTTTAATGTTACATATAATGACATCTGTTTCGTCTTCTTTCCGCATGATTAGCATGACAGCGGATTTTATTGTTTCGGTTGAATGTTTATATTGCCTGAAAAGTGAATCTCTGTATCATGTCATGGATTATCATAAAACATAGGATTTAGTCCCACTTCATGAGTCTTTTCCGAGTTTTAATATTTGAAGATTTATATGGCTTATGATAGGAACAAATCCCGATTGGCTCAGCAGAAGTTCGGGCCACTTTCAGCAGTGGAAGTGGTCGTGTGGCTGGATGCATGGTGAATGAGGGGAAATTTGTCAAAGATTGTGGCATCAGGGTGATCCGGAAGGGTAAAACTGTCCACGTCGGTGTCCTTGATTCTCTTAAAAGAGTCAAAGAAAACGTGAAAGAGGTAAACTATTAAGTTCCATTTTACACGCTAACACCATGGAAGAACAAGTAGTCATCTTAAACTATCAACTCCATCTGACATGCTGAGATATATGTCCAAATCCTAACTTTTCGGTTTTCTTACTTGCTCAATGTAAACCTTTCTTTCTGTGTTTATGATGTTGTAGGTGAGTGCTGGATTAGAATGTGGTATCGGTATGGATGACTATGACGATTGGATTGAAGGAGACGTCATCGAGGCCTTTAACAAAGTTCAAAAGAGACGAACGCTAGAAGAAGCATCGGCTTCAATGTCTGCTGCTATTGAAGAAGCTGGAGTATAATTGTGATCCAGGTTATGCTTCTTAAGTCATCAAAGGAACTCAAACAAACAACAAAATCAGACCCTCAGGGAAGATTTGGGTCAGACAACAGTTTGGTTGGTACATTGTTCGTATGATCTCATATTGTATATGGCAAATGGTTTATGCATTTCGTTGATTGATGTAGGAAAAAAGACCCAAATGTAACAATAATATCTTGAAAGAATCACAAGTTATCTCTTATAACCTTTGTTTATTATGTCGATAAACTCATTACCTTTTGATTTGTTGTATATAATATTGGTTTTCTCAGCAATCGGCTATACGCTTCATTTGATTTGCCAAGAGATCATTGGGCCAACGTTTCTCCAACAACTTTGATTGTATGTTTCTGGCAGAATTGTAAATAAATACTTTGAAACCTTTTCAAGATTACCAATTACCATGCTTGTAAACTAATTTTTCTTGGTAGTACTTGAATAAACAAGCCTTTTCTCTTTATTAAAAGGGTCTTGTACGTATTTCTCCTGTAATATATACACTATGATATACACGTTCATACTGGATTATCCTCTTTTTTTCGACTTTTAAGTGTACACCATAAATTCATTATACTCTATGTGATTCAATTCAAATTTCTTTGTGTTCTTCGCAATTTAACTTAAACTTCTTAGTTTTGTCAAACTAACTGTATTTCATTAATTTCTAACCAAATTTGATTTATCAACCTATACTGTTGTTAATTTATCTGTTTATTTATGAAGCTAGAAAGTAAAAGACGAGAAAGGGGTAAAAGTGTAATAACATGGCATAAGTGGAAATGTAACAGACAATATGGGCGCGAAAAAGACAGCAATCACTTCCACTTGTGCTTGGCTTTAACGGTCAACGATAAAAATCATGAGCTCACAGACCCCAACACTCTTTTCACACATCACCAAGAAATTAAACACACAAAAAGGAAAGGACACACTTAAAAGATCATTGTCTAGAGTCATCCTTTTTCACGTGTCGTCTTCATCAAATCCTCACCGTCCCAACAAACAAGATCCTCTGTTTTCTTCAATTGACTACCCAGAGAAACACTAAAAAGGACCCCTAGATTTTCATAATCAATGGATTTGTACAGACCCAGATCACCGTCACGTGATTTGAAACCACTGTCAGCTCTAAAATTTGGTAAGAAAAATTGGAAAAAGAGACGACACTGTCGACAAAGAGGATTAAAACAGAGTTGACTTCATTGCGGAGACAGAAAACAGAGAAAACTTTCCTAATTATTTCCTAGATAGTTTTGCTTGATCAATCAAAATCAGTTTTTTCTCCCATCTCAATCTAACCCTTTTCACCTTTTAAACAAAACCATTCCGTGACTGTCAAACCCGACGTTTCACCATTCTATTTCTTTTTGTTCTCAGAATTTTCATCGATGTGTTCAAAAACCACTCTGTTTTCTTATCTAAGCTGACTTGCAAAAATGAGAGAACGGATATGTTTCTTGGCGATAGCGATTCTCTGTCCTTTCTATTTCGTCTTAGTGAGATCCTTAAACGAAGAAGGGCGTGTTCTTCTGGAGTTTAAAGCTTTTCTTAATGACTCCAATAATTACCTCAAAAGCTGGAATCAGCTAGATTCAAATCCCTGCAACTGGACTGGAGTCTCGTGTACCGTCTCAGAACTGTAACTTCTGTTGATCTAAACGGAATGGATTTATCAGGTACTCTATCTCCTCTCATATGCAAGCTTCGTGGTTTAAGTTATTTGAATGTCTCCACCAACTTCATCTCTGGTCCAATCCCTCGAGATCTATCTCACTGTCGAAGCTTAGAGGTTCTTAATCTCTGCACAAATAGGTTCCATGGAGTGATACCAATTCAGCTAACCACGATCACCACCCTAAAGCAGCTCTATCTATGTGAGAATTATCTTTTTGGTTCAATCCCGAGACAAATTGGTAGTTTGAGTTCGCTCCAAGAGCTTGTGATCTACAGCAACAATCTCACTGGTGTAATCCCTCCTTCCACGGGGAAATTGAGACAGCTCCGGGTCATTAGGGCAGGACGGAATGCGTTGTCGGGTGTGATTCCGTCTGAAATCAGCGGATGCCAGAGCCTAAGGGTACTTGGATTAGCAGAGAATAGTCCTTGAGGGTTTTTTTCCTACGCAGCTCGAGATGCTTCCAAATCTCACTGATTTGATACTCTGGCAAAACCGTTTATCCGGAAAATATACCTCCTGCGGTAGGAAACATCACCAGTCTAGAGGTCCTTGCGCTGCACGAAAACTACTTTACCGGATCAATTCCAAGAGAGATAGGGAAGCTCACAAATATGAAAAGGCTGTACCTTTACACAAACCAGTTGACCGGAGAGATACCACGTGAGATAGGCAACTTGACAAATGCAATTGAGATAGACTTTTCGGAGAATCAGTTAACAGGTTTCATCCCAAGAGAGTTTGGCCAGATTCTTAGTCTCCAATTACTTCATCTTTTTGAGAATACTCTTCAAGGTCCAATTCCTAGGGAGCTTGGAAACTTGACACTCTTGGAGAAGCTAGACTTGTCTATCAATAGACTAAATGGTACAATTCCGCAAGAGCTTCAGATCCTAACATCCCTTATAGATTTGCAACTCTTTGACAACCAGCTTGAAGGGACAATTCCTCCTCTAATCGGTTTCTATAGCTACTTTTCTGTTCTTGACATGTCTGCCAATTTGCTTTCTGGTTCAATTCCTCCTCACCTCTGCAGATTCCAGAAACTGATACTTCTGAGTCTTGGCTCAAACATGTTATCAGGAAACATTCCTCGTGATCTGAAAACCTGCAAATCATTGACAAAGCTAATGTTAGGCGATAACCAGCTAATAGGAAGCCTTCCAATTGAGTTATTTAATCTTCATAACCTTTCCGCATTAGAGCTTCACCAGAACTGGTTAACTGGGAATATATCCGCAGACCTGGGAAAGCTGAAAAATTTAGAAAGACTGCGTCTATCTAACAACAATTTCACTGGTGAAATTCCTCATGAGATTGGGAACCTCGCAAAGATTGTTGGCTTAAACGTTTCCTCCAATCAACTAACTGGTTACATCCCTAAAGAGTTGGGGAGTTGTGTCACTATCCAGAGGCTTGACCTTAGTGGCAACAAGTTTTCTGGGTACATAGCAGAAGAGCTTGGCCACTTGGTGAATCTAGAGATTTTGAAGTTGTCTGATAATAGATTGACCGGAGTAATTCCTCACAAGCTTTGGAGATCTTAATCGGCTCATGGAGTTACAACTAGGAGGCAATCTCTTGTCTGAAAACATACCAGTGGAGCTCGGAAAGTTAACCTCTCTGCAAATCTCTCTGAACATTAGTCACAATAATCTTTCAGGCACGATTCCAGACAGTTTAGGAAATCTTCAAATGCTGGAGATACTTTACCTTAATGACAACAAACTTTCAGGTGAGATCCCTGCATCAATTGGGAATCTCATGAGCCTTCTCATCTGCAATATCTCAAACAATAAATTGGTAGGAACAGTACCAGGCACTGCAGTCTTCCAGCGGATGGATTCATCAAACTTTGCCGGTAACCATGGTTTGTGTAGCCCTCAGAGAAGCAATTGTCAGTCACTTGTCCCACATTCTTGATTCGAAGCTCAGTTGGTTCATGACCAGTTCACAGAAACAGAAGATCTTGACAATCACTTGTATTGTTATTGGCTTGGTTTTTTCTTTTCACTTTTCTTGGTGATCTGATTGGGCAATAAAGCGGCGGGAACCAGCTTTGTTGGTTTCGAGGATGATACAAGACCAGATGTTATGGACAGCTACTATTTTCCTAAAGAAGGTTTCACATATCAAGGCCTTGTAGATGCAACCAGAAATTTCTCTGAAGACGTGGTTTTAGGGAGAGGAGCATGTGGAACGGTCTACAAAGCGGAGATGTCTGATGGTGAAGTGATAGCTGTTAAAAAGCTAAATTCTCGTGGCGAAGGAGCTAGTTCTGATAATAGCTTCAGAGCTGAGATATCAACACTTGGAAAGATAAGGCACCGGAATATTGTGAAGCTATATGGTTTCTGCTATCACCAGAACTCACATCTTCTCTTGTATGAGTATATGGCGAAGGGAAGCCTTGGCGAAAAACTTCAACAAGGTGAAAAGACCAGCTTGTTGGATTGGAATGCTCGGTATAGAATTGCCCTTGGTGCTGCAGAGGGTCTTTGTTACCTCCATCATGATTGCAGACCACAAATTGTTCACCGTGACATAAAATCCAACAACATTCTTCTTGATGAACTATTCCAGGCACATGTTGGAGATTTTGGTTTGGCAAAGTTGATTGATCTCTCTTACTCAAAGTCCATGTCAGCTGTTGCTGGCTCTTACGGATACATTGCTCCAGGTGAGGAGAACACCACAACAATTTATGTCTCTCACATTCGCTTATCTGACATAACTGATATATGTTTTGATGTGTTTCAGAATATGCTTACACGATGAAAGTGACAGAGAAGTGTGATATCTATAGCTTTGGAGTTGTACTGTTGGAGCTAATAACAGGAAAGCCCCCTGTTCAACCGCTGGAGCAAGGTGGGGATCTAGTCAATTGGATTAGAAGATCAATCCGTAACATGGTTCCAACCATTGACATGTTTGATGGGAGGCTAGATACAAATGATAAGAGAACAATTCAAGAGATGTCTCTTATCCTAAAGATTGCACTGTTCTGCACCAGCAACTCCCCAGCTAGTAGACCGACTATGAGAGAAGTTGTCGCTATGATTATTGAAGCTCGGGAATCGATTAGCCTCTCTTCCTCATCCATTACATCAGAAACTCCTCTAGAAGAAAGCATCTCCTCCTAAGGTCTGTCCGTTTCCACACACACTTTTCTCTAAAATATCCGACATTCAATCACTTTTTCTGATTCTCATATGAACAATTCTTTGCGACTGCAGAAATCGACTTCGTTGCATCACCTTGAAGCCAGGTATTAGTTATTACATATACCAACAAATTGTCCAGAAACATTACAGAACATGTTTTAACTATTTTGCAAAAGAACATACACATAGTCCAGGAACTAGATAGCAACTAAGATCTTTCATTATCTGCAAAAATGGAAATAGCAGATCAGGTGTCTAACAATCTAAGGGAATTTAGTTGTGATTTAGAGGAAATCCAGAAACTTACCTTGCTAGAAACTTCTTCGCTCTGATATACTCGTTGACATACATTGAACATAATCAAGCTTACTTCAGTTAAAAATTAGAAACAACACAAGAAACCATAAAAAGTCAAAACCTTTTTTTGTCCGATAAAATTAAAAGTCAAAACTTGAAACCGAAGTTAACAAAATTAATATTTTCTCAAACAAAATTTCCTCTATCAGCATAATAGAATTGAGCAAATGTGTTTAATACTCCATCGTTGTACGGCGAGATTACCTCAACGCGCAAAAGCCCTAATTTTTGTAAAACAAGACCAAATTCAGGCTAACAAGCTTTCTTCAAATCCAATTTTTGAAAAACTCGAAAATTAATTGGTTTTTTAAGAACCCAAAGTCGTATTATATATAGAACGATGATTCATCAGTTCTGCATAACTCGAACAAGAAACAAATCCTAACATGGCTGGATTTTTGACAAAGAAGAATCCTAATCTCAAAATCCGGAAAAGCTTCACTGCCAAATGCTCTTCCTTAATGAAGCAACAACATGCTCGTCTCTGTATAATTCGCCTCTGCGCCACAATGCTCCTCCGATCATACATAGATCACGACGATCACTGATAATTTACCTCAAAATAGATATTTTTCGTCAATCTCTCTGATTCGTTCAGTGGGCCTCATTTGGGCCTTTGGGCTTCTTTCTCCTCTTAACTCACGGCGTGTTAGTTCAGTCTTACATTTTTCTAGCTGCTCCAGACATATATTTTTCCTCTTCAATTGATTATTACAGTGTAAACAATTGTTAATACATGAAGTGAATGATTTTCAACAAGTTTATGTTTTGCTTAACAACGAACTCGTACAGAACCTTTTTGTCATTTGTGAACCTAAACCCAACGGCCCATAAAAGAAAAAAGGCCGTAGCCAAATGACCCATGTAAACAAGGGTTCAGGCCCAACTAAATGTGCACGAGAGAGAAGTGACCGTTAGGTAGAGAAATAAAAGTGAAGTAAACGGCACTTTTTTGGTTCGTAATGCTTCCTATTCCTTTCAGTCTTTTCCCATCTACTGTTCCCAAAACTCTTAAGACTTCCATTAATGGCGCTACCAATTGCGACTTGTAGGAAATTCCATCAACTGGTCAGCCATGGAATGGTGGTTTCGTTTCATTATTATTACCTTGGACTTCATTGTAAAAGGTTCCTGTTTTAGCTTCTGTTCCTTGATTATTCCTCTCCAAGACGACGAGATCCGTGTGGCTTCGTGAATGATCAAGGTAAGCAGTTCTTGTTGATAAGAATTTGATAAGACCTCCTGATTTGATTCCGCCTAGATTTTCACAGTTTTTGCTAAGACCTTCTGATTTCATGGCGGCTTTTAGTGATAGGCTATAAACGTTGCTTTTAGCCTCTTCTTTTTCTCCAGCTTTGTTGAAGCATTCTATAAGGTAGTATATGCATTAGGCGCACTTTTGCATTACTTCGTTTTTGCGAGTTTCTGTTTCGTTGCCTCTTCTGCGTTTCTATCTGTGTTTTGCTATTTTCTTTACAAATCGTCTCGTAAACTACTCCAACTTCAATGAATTTTTCATAATATCTGTAATCTGATTCTTTGATGGACAGTGGCTCTGCTTAACTTAAATTCATCAAAGGATTTATGTTTTCTAATAGTTTGGATCAAATTTGGGAGCGTAGATATTAAAGCTAGACTGTAGTTTTTGAAGCTGTAAGCATGGCTGAGGATTTGTACAAGCCATTGCTGGAACCTGATAGTTTCAACAGAGAACGAATTGACTTGGTAAATGGTTCTGTGGCTTTCTTTGTATTATTCAAATCTCTTGGATTCTTTAGTAATAAAAATGGTTCTAACGCTTTAGCATGACAGGGTGTATTACCATTGGAGGAGATTTTTGAATACCTAAGAACATCGCCGCAGGGGCTTTTATCTGAAGATGCTGAAGCAAGATTGAAGATATTTGGTCCTAACAGACTTGAAGAGAAACGGGTAATATAAACAAACAGGACATATTATGTCTTCATAGATAGTGTTGTTACTGCCAAGTGTCTTCATATAGTTGTGCTAATTCCATTAAAAACAATGATACAGGAGAGCAAATTTCTAAAATTCCTTGGTTTTATGTGGAACCCTTTGTCATGGGTTATGGAAGCTGCGGCATTGATGGCCCTCACCCTCGCTTATAGCCAAGTAAGACAACCACGGTTTTTCATCCATTTTTTCGTCTGTGAGTGTTTATGAAATAGTTTCTCTTCCCTACCATATGAAGATACACCTTGAAACTCATGGTCAAGTTGTTATTGCAGAACCAGGGTCCTGACTGGGAAGACTTTGTTGGAATCGTTTGCCTTTTACTGATCAATGCAACAATCAGCTTCCTTGAAGAAAACAGAGCTGGGGATGCAGCGGAAGGTCTTATGGCTTGCTTAGCTCTGAAAACAAGAGTTTGGTTCTTCCCATTATGAATTTTGATTCCAATGAGCCAGCACTAGAAATCTGTCTGCACAATCGTTTCCCATACCAGCTTATATTATTGATCTTCTTAATTGTAGGTTAAGAGAGATGGACAATGGCAAGAGAATGAAGCGTCTATCTTAGTACCCGGTGATATAATTAGCATAAAGCTTGGGGATATCATCCCTGCAGATGCTCGCCTTCTTGAAGGAGACCCCTTGAAGATTGATCAGGCACATCAAATATATCTAGCACCTTAGTTCATCTCTCTTCTTTGAAGTGTAATGTAAAGATTGTCTCTGACACAATAGTTAATATATTTACTCCCGCAGTCCGTCTTGACCGGAGAATCACTACCCGTGACCAAGAAGAAGGGTGAGCAAGTCTTTTCTGGTTCTACATGTAAACAAGGCGAAATAGAAGCTGTTGTCATCGCAACTGGAGGGAGCACTTTCTTTGGAAAAACAGTGCGTTTGGTGGACAGTACAGATGTAACTGGACATTTTCAGCAGGTTAGAGTCGTTTTTTTCCCTTTTGGTTGATAGAATCTGATTGGTAAAGATGTAACTTTTGGAACCGGTAAAGTTTACAGTCTACAACTTGCGAGAACATGACATTTTTCTTTGAAATGTTTTCTTCTAGGTTCTGACATCAATTGGAAACTTCTGCATTTGCTCTATTGCTGTTGGAATGGCTCTTGAGATCATCGTCATGTTCCCTATACAACATCGATCCTACAGAAATGGGATCAATAACCTTCTTGTACTACTGATTGGAGGCATACCCATTGCCATGCCCACTGTACTCTCTATTACACTTGCCGTTGGATCTTATCGACTATCTGAGCAGGTACAAATCCCAGTCATTCTATCTTTCATTTAACTCTAACAGATGAATTGAGAAAAATCCCACTTTTAAGCTGCTGAATGCATAAGGAATTCTTATTTGTTTATCTCTGAAACACCAATTCTTGTTCTAAAAGGGTGCCATTACAAAGAGGATGACTGCAATAGAGGAAATGGCAGGGATGGATGTACTCTGTTGTGACAAAACTGGAACCCTTACGTTGAACAGTCTTACCGTTGATAAAAATCTTATTGAGGTGAATTGCATTTCAAGTTCAAAGAATACAGTTTCAAAAGGTGTTTATCATGTGCAATTCCATCTGCACAGGTTTTCCCTGAGTACATGGACAAGGACACAATTTTGTTGCTTGCAAGCCGAGCTTCGCGACTAGAAAACCAGGATGCCATAGATGCTGCTATTGTTAGTATGCTTGCTGATCCTAAAGAGGTAGAGTTTTTTTCTCCTACATAAACTCTCAGTTAAGACTATGTCGCCTTCTTACAAAACATTTCTCATACAAAGGTTGCTTATCTGTAGGCACGTGCAAACATTAGAGAAATTCATTTCCTGCCATTTAATCCCGTGGAAAAACGTACCGCAATAACATATATTGATTCTGATGGAAGATGGTATCGCGCTACCAAAGGAGCTCCGGAACAGGTACCAAAGTATTACCCTATTACTGGCACTACCAAACTGACTCTAAGTGTAACGAATTTTTTGTTGTGTCAGTACTAAACTGTACTATGTTATAGGTTCTAAGCTTGTGTCAACAGAAAAATGAGATTGCGCAAAGAGTTTATGCCATCATCAATAGATTTGCAGAAAAAGGGTTGAGGTCTCTTGCGGTTGCTTATCAGGTAACACCTTTGTCCACTCCCTTTCTCTCTTGATTTGGTTTCATAGTAAGTGAACTTTTGACGTAGCACCTTATAAATGACAGTAGTTACTCTAATTCATTGCATCATTATGATCATAGAAAGGATTGTTTCTAGGAAATCCCAGAGAAAAGTAGCATTAGTCCTGGAGGACCATGGAGATTCTGTGGTCTGTTGCCACTGTTTGATCCTCCAAGACATGATAGCGCTGAAACCATTCTTAGAGCTCTTAACCTTGGAGTTTGCGTTAAGATGATCACCGGTAAGTCTAAAACTTAAGAAATATAGCTGAAGATTATGTCATGAATACTTACCCTAGGAAGGCTTGGGGCCACAAAGAAACACACATAGAATATAACTGAAAGGCTGATGATAAGTTCTGGAAAAAAATGTAGGTGATCAGTTGGCGATTGCGAAGGAGACAGGTAGACGTCTTGGAATGGGAACCAACATGTATGCTTCTTCCTCTTTGCTAGGCCACAACAATGATGAGCATGAAGCCATTCCAGTGGATGAGCTGATTGAAATGGCAGACGGATTTGCAGGAGTATTCCCTGGTCATAATCACAATGCAACTCTAATATCTATGAGGTTCCAGATGGGCTCTCACTTCTGATTCCGATTGTCTTTTTTTGTCTCTTATGTTACAGAACACAAGTATGAGATTGTGAAGATTTTACAAGAAATGAAGCATGTGGTTGGAATGACCGGAGATGGTGTGAATGATGCTCCTGCTCTCAAAAAAGCTGACATCGGAATAGCTGTGGCAGATGCAACAGATGCCGCAAGAAGCTCTGCTGACATAGTACTAACTGAGCCCGGCTTAAGTGTAATTATCAGTGCTGTCTTGACCAGCAGAGCCATTTTCCAGCGGATGAGAAACTATACAGTTAAGTGATATAGTTTGATGGACTTCTCAAATCACTTATGTTTTTCACTGAATTACTAACTAATGAGCACACATTTTTCAGGTATATGCAGTCTCTATCACCATACGCATAGTGGTAAGGAGATCCATGATACATGGTCTAACTTATTTTAGTTAAGGACCATCTACTTGATCTTTCTCTTGTTATCATTGTTTACATGCAGCTTGGTTTTACACTTTTAGCGTTGATATGGGAATATGACTTTCCACCTTTCATGGTTCTGATAATAGCAATACTCAATGACGGTAATCTCTTAAACCTCTCAATAGCTTTATGTTGATGCAAATAAACCTATTCTTAACACTTTCAAGTGCTCTTGTTAATCTCCTACGCATAAGGTACCATCATGACTATAGCTAAAGATAGAGTTAGGCCATCTCCTACACCAGAGAGTTGGAAGCTCAACCAAATATTTGCGACTGGAACTGTCATTGGAACATACCTAGCATTAGTCACTGTCCTATTCTACTGGATCATTGTTTTCACCTCCTTCTTCGAGGTATCATTCTATTGGTCAAAGTAGGTTCAGATTTGCTTACCGAAAAAATGGATTATTAGTGACCAATCTCTGGATCTTTAATGGCTGCAGAAATACTTCCATGTTGAATCAATCGCCAACAACAGTAAAAAAGTCTCATCCGCTGTGTATCTTCAAGTGAGCATCATAAGCCAAGCACTCATATTCGTAACACGTAGTCGAAGCTGGTCATTTGTTGAACGTCCCGATTCTCTCCTGGTTTTAGCCTTCCTTACCGCCCAACTTGTAACAATTCTCCATCTTTCAACTGTTACATCACAGAATGTCATATAGCATATGTAGATCTTTAATTCAGACTTGTCCATTTCATGTACACAGGTAGCTACAGTAATTGCTGTCTATGCCAATATCAGCTTTGCTGAAATCACCAGTATTGGATGGGGATGGGCAGGTGTTATATGGTTATACAGTCTGATATTTTACATACCTCTAGATATTATAAAGTTTGTCTTTCAGTACGCATTGAGTGGGGAAGCTTGGAATCTCGTATTGGACCGTAAGGTTGTCGGTGCAGCATGTCTTCTTCTCTGGTTGTTACTCTGTCTCAGACTTATATTCTGCATTTCTTAAAGACGAGGTTATTGGTTTGTCTTGCAGACAGCTTTTACTTATAAGAAAGATTATGGTAAAGATGATAGAACGGCCAATGTAACCATCTCTCAGAGAAGTCGTTCTGCAGAAGAACTCAGTGGAAGCCATTCTCGTGCTTCTTGGATCGCTGAACAAACTAGGAGGCGAGCAGAAATCGCTAGGTTATTTTTTTGAGTATGCCTCTTTTAAGTTTTCTTTATCAATTCACATACTACCGCAACCATTAACATAACTATATAACTTCATCTGGTAGGCTCGTAGAGGTACACTCGGTGTCAAGGCATTTAGAATCAGTGATCAAACTCAAGCAAATTGAACCAAAGATGATTGGTACAGCTCATACCATATAACAACAAAAAACTATTGATTTTCCAACTCAAAATCTACGTAAAGAAGGATGGAACAATCTGTAGTCTTTTAGGTAGTGTAGTTTTCTAGTGACAGCATAAATTGCACCTAATCTGCGGTTGAGCTCAATTGTAGACCACTTTGTCTATATGTACTGAACTTGAGATTATTTTTCACCACTTTGGTTATTGCATCCAGAAAATCTTTCTCGGTCACTGTCTTTCTTTCTCCTCGAAACGCAAACATTCCAGCTTCTGTACATACGCTTCTAATATCAGCTCCTGAGACGTTTATACTCAATAAGTTCAGTGACAGTAATGACATCTCTAGAACTTAGGAGGAGAGTGAAGAAAAAAAAAAGCGTGCCTGAGCTATTTGGACAAAGACGAGTAAGCAGCTCATACGAATATCCTTCTCACAGGTCATTGACCTTGTATGGATTTTGAATAGATGTATCCTGCCTTGTAAGTCTGTTAGACCAAACTCTACCTTACGATCTAACCGTCCAGGACGCACCAAAGCTGGATCTAGTGAATCAGGCCTGTAAAGTCAGGCTTAGGAACTAGGCAATGACTGCATTTGTTAAAGTCAAGATTTAGTGATGTGAAGAAGACCTGTTTGTGGCCATAAGTACTTTGATATTCCCTCGTGGATCAAAGCCATCCAGTTGGTTCGCAATCTCCACCATAGTTCGCTGGATCTCGCCGTCTCCATAGGAACCAACACCAAATCTTTCACCTCCAAAGGCATCAATTTCGTCAAAGAAGATAATACAAGCTCTTTTTGAACGTGCCATCTGCAGAACATAAACAAGAAAACGATATCATTGAATGATTGATGAGCCATTGACAAAGTAGTAGACCAATCACAGGATATGAACAACAAATGAATTACCTCAAAATTTTACGAACCATCAAATCTCCCTCACCAGAATCCTTCTGAATAAGATCAGTCCCTATAACCCGAATGAAAGTTTCTGCAGTTCTGTTAGCTACGGCTCTAGCTAAGAGAGTTTTACCGGTTCCAGGAGGACCATAACAGAGCACACCCTTTGGAGGATCCAGCCTCAGTTTTATAAACTTCTCAGGATGAAGCATTGGCCACTCAAAAACCTGAAAGCAATGCATGTTAGATGCAGAGAATATATGCTTCAGTAGGAAACAAAAAAACACATTGAACTTGCTTACTTCTCGGATCTGTTTGATCTGCTCTTTGCATCCACCCACATCATTGTATGTCACATCTGGTATATCTTCCACAGTAAGAATTTTGATTTTGTAATCAGTTCTTGGAGGCAGTGCCAACTTTATTTCATACTTGTAATTGATTCTGTAATCGACCAGCAATTAGTTTTTGGATGTTTAAGAACCAGAATGAGAAAGGTTCTCTGTCAGTCGGAGAGAGACTGCTACTCACACATAGTACCGACCCCTCTCCTAGCTCGACGACAAATTTATCATCTTCAGAGTCTGGATTGATTATAGTCTTGCATTGATTATAGTCTTGCATGTATAGATCTAAATGGCGAAATACGATCAAGAACCATGTAAACCCATCACATATCTGAATATTGAGGTGTGAGCAGAATGAGAGAGATGGAAACAAAGATTTTCAGAAGGATATTCTCATTTCTTAACCTCAAAGATTACAGCTTGGCTACATTGAATAGAAGTCGAAGAAACCAAAACGAAGAGTACAAAGAGTCTATAGGTTGGATAGAGGAGAGTAGCGATTGGTGCAAACCAAAAGAGACTTGTCTTTATCCTTCATACTTTGTAATTGTCCTTTTAATGAATGTGTGCTTTGTTTGCAGGTTTGCTCTGTTTCAATACTAATGATCGTTGTTGACTTTTTCTGGAGCCAATTGATATTGGGCTTGAGTCTTGCTTACACCTCCTGCAAACTCGAGTTGGATGGAACATCCACACCAAGTTTGAACCAAAAATCAACAAAACTTTGTTAAGGAATAGACTTGGTGAAAATATCAGCGAGTTGAAGTGAAGCTGGAACATGGTTAATGATCAGAGAACCAAGAGCAACTTGCTCACGAGCATATTGAAAGTGAGTAGCAAAGTGTTTGGTCCGAGAATGAAGCACCAGATTAGCTGAGAGATGGACAGCAGAGAGGTTGTGGCTTCTGGAGTGCTAGAAATAGGACGACCAATTGTAGCGAGAAGATTAGAGATCCAAGTGAGCTCTGCAGTTGTGACAAAACGAGCACGGCATTCGACTTCTGTCGAAAAGCGAGATATAGTAGGTTGACGTTTAGCAGACCAACTGATGATGTTGGAGCCAAGGAAGGTGCAAAATCCACTGGTGGAGCGACGTGTTTCTGGACATTTAACCCAATCACTGTTGTTGTATACATGCAAGGTGGAGTCAGTGTAAACTCATATGAAGTGTTCCTTTGAGATAACGTAATACTCGCTTCAGCAAATTGAAGTCGGAAAGAGATGGCTTGTGCATCTTTTGGCAGACAGAGTTAATGTAGTTTGAACACTATGAAAAAAACACTGAAACTTTAATCAACTAAACTTGCGAAGATGAACTTTGAAATGCAAGAACACAAGAATTTGTTACCCAGTTCAACTAGCCGATGTGACTAGCCTACATCTGGGGCTGAATTAAATCCAGCAATTCACTATATCAAACTCATTACAGAGAAGAAGAATCTCTGCAACAATGGAGATTACAAAATGAAGAAGAAGAAGCAAAAATACAACTCTCACAGTAACGAGTACAATCAAGAAGAAATCGATTTTGCTTATATACAAGACAAGAGAGAAGGAGCCTCCAACAGAATGAGCAACAACCATCGAAGACCGTTGAACAACATTGAGCTCAAGATGATTTCTTCAAACAGAACGCTGATGCTGCAGAGGTAAACCAGAATTCAGCAAACCGGAAATTAACTGAACAAAAACCGGAATTTCAATTAACCAGCTATTTTGAGTCAACTCTTTACAATCTCCCCCTTGAATCAAATAGCAGTTTGAAGAACAAGTGAAAAGCCTTTACTTGGATTGAACCTTCAGCAACATGAAGTCATAGACTTCACTGTAACTTGATTAGCTTTAAGGCTGAATCAAATTTACTTACAACTAAGCATTTAGTAAGTATATCCGCTGGGTTTCTAGACGTGTGAATCTTCAGGATATGAATCTCACCATCTTCAATTATATCTCTCAGGAAAGACCTCTTAACAGCCATATGTTTTGACCGTTCATGATACACATTATTCTTTGAGAGACAAATTGCAGATTGAGAGTCACACCAGATCTTGGTTTCCTTTGCATGAAGTTTGAAATCTTCTAGCAGACCTTGAATCCATTTTGCTTCTTTTACAGCTTCAGTTAGAGCAACAAATTCTGCCTCTGTAGTTGACAAAGCAACAATTTGCTGGAGATTTGATTTCCAACTGACTGTGTTTCCTCCTACTGTAAAGACATAGCCAGAAGTTGACCTTCTTCTGTCAAGATCCCCTGCAAAATCTGAGTCACAGTAGCCACAAATATCAAAGTTATTCTCCTTTGTGTATACTAACTTCAGATCTTTTGATCCTTTGATGTATCGAAGCAACCATTTAATTGCCTCCCAATGAATCTCTCCGGGTTTGCTCATAAATCTGCTTACCAGACCAACACCATAAGCAAGATCAGGACGAGAACCTATCATTGCATACATCACACTACCTACAGCACTTGAATAAGGCGTCAAGTCTGTATCTAATACCTCTGATTCATCTTTAATTGCAGAGAGCTTAAAATGAGAACCAATTGGTGTATTTGTAGTTTTAGCATCTGACATATTGAACCTTTTAAGAACCTTCTCAAGATATTTTAATTGATCTAGACACAGAGTACCTTTGATCCTATCTCGAGTAATGTCAATGCCAAGTATTCTGCTAGCAGCTCCCATATCTTTCATCTCGAATTCTTGACTTAATCTTCTTTTCAAAGCAATGATCACGTTCATTTCCTTTGCTGCTATTAAGATGTCATCAACGTATAATATGAGGTACAGAAAATCATCATTGCTCAATTCTTTTACATATACGCATTGATCTTGATCACTTCGAGTAAAACCTTCTTCTTTCATGAATCGATCAAAGCATATGTTCCATTGCCTTGGCGCCTGTTTTAAACCATAAAGAGCTTTCTTTAGGAGGCAAACCTTGTCATTACCTTCAGCTAGATCAAAACCCTCTGGCTGTTCCATATACAATTCTTCTTCTATATCACCATGCAATAAGGCGGTTTTAACGTCCATTTGTTCTAATTCTAAATCCTTATAGACAACTGCAGACATAAGGATTCAAATAGAAACATGTTTTACCACTGGAGCAAAAATTTCTTGGAAATCTATCCCCTCCTTTTGAGTAAAACCCCTTGCAACTAATCTGGCTTTATATCTTTCTGGTTCAACTCCTGGAATACCAGGTTTAATTTTGTATAGCCACCTGCAACTAATAACATGTCTGTCTTTTGGACGATCAACATAATCCCAGGTTCCACTTTTAAGCAGTGAATCCATTTCATCACCCATTGCTTTATTCCATTCATTCCAGTTGTTGTCCTTTAACGCATCATGATAACATTGTGGCTCGTCTGAACTGATGATGACTGAAGCTATCAGAGCCATTGCAAATTGAGTGCTGTTCTCTGTCAAAAGTTGAGCATAATTTTGAAGTCTACTGGGAGCTTTAATTTCTCTTCTTGATCTGTCTCTTGCCAGTTGATAGTTTGACAAGTCAGTCTCAGGTTCTTCTTCAGTCATTTCTTCATTTTCAGATGTGTGGCCAGGTACAGAGTTCCTTGAATTAGCTCCCCCTTGATTGTTACTGTCTTTAACATGGAACTCAACTTCAGTGCTTACTGTGTGAGGTTTGTAAACACATCTTGAATCATTTTCACCTTCTGATTCATTCTGCTTTATGTCTTTAAAACTCAGATCCTCATTAAAAGTAACATTCCGACTTATGATACATTTTTCTTCTTCCAATAACCAGACTTTGTAGCCTTTAGTACCTGATGGATATCCCAGAAATACCCCCTTTAAAGCTCTAGGCTTTAGTTTGCCTTGATCATGAAGTACATAAGCTACAGAACCAAACTTCCTTAGATGCTTATAACCTGGTTTTCTATTCAACCAGAGTTCTTCTGGTACATTGTGATCAATAGAAGAAGAAGGTGATCTATTCACAATATATGTTGCTGTTGCAGTAGCTTCAACCCAGAAACTTTCATCAAGACCTGATTCATTTAGAAGGCACCTTACTTTTTCCATAAGTGTACGATTCATTCTCTCAGCAACTCCATTTTGCTGAGGAGTATACACACATGTTCTGTGCCTTTCAATCCCATGAGTCTTACAGAATTCATCAAACTTTGCATTGCAAAATTCAAGACCATTATCAGATCGTAGACATTTTACTTTCTTATCAGTTTGATTTTCAACTAATTGTTTCCATTCACAGAACTTGCTAAATGTTTCATCTTTAGTCTTCAGAAAACAGACCCAAACTTTCCTTGATTTATCATCAATAAGAGAAAGGAAGTATTTGTAACCTGATTTTGATGGAGTGGTGTTTTGAGAACCCCAAAGATCAGTGTGAATGTAGCTCAGAACATCAACTGACTGATGTTTTCCAATATTGAAGCTTAACTTCTTAGCTTTACCCATGATGCAATGCTCACAGAAATCCAGCTCATTGATTTCTTTCTTTTCGATTAAACCCTTCTGAGCAAGAATCTTCAAACTGTTGATACTTAGATGACCCAAGCGACTGTGCCATAAAGCAGTTCTCTTATCTTGTTCTTTAACATTGTAGGCTTCATTCTCGATTGTGTGACCATCAAGAATGTAAGGACCATTAAACAGGCTTCCGCATAAAGCTGTTTTGTTGCCTTTGAAGTATCTGACTTTCCCATTTCCACCTGAATGATCATAGCCCAATCTATCTAAAGTGCTTGCAGAGATAAGATTTCTTCTAAGATCAGGAACATACTTCACATTATTTAGGATTCTAATCGATCCACCTTTGGCCTTGATTTTGATAGAACCAATGCCATGAGACTTTATAACTCTGTTATCACCCAGCAAGATTGTGGTTAAGTCTCCTTCTTGAAAACTACAGAACCAATCTCTTCTTGCAGTCATGTGAGATGTACATCCTGAATCTATGACCCATACATCTTCAACATTTTGATCATTCACTGCCAAGACTTCTGAGAAAACCAAGCTGTCTGTAATCACGCCTGCTTCACCTTGTGCTTCACTTTCTTCTTTTCTTTTCCTGGCATAGCAATCTTTTTTAACATGGCCCTCTTTCTTGCAGAACCAACAGGTAACTTTTGATCTTGATTTTGATCGACTCTTGTTTCTTCCTTGTCTTCCATTACTGTTTCCTGTTTTTGATCTTGGTGGAGATCTACCTCTCTCACTCGTATAAAGAGCTGAAGAAGATCGCTTGTCCAGAACCTTATGTTCTGCCATTTCCCTTTCGAGTGATTTGGCTGAGAACACAACATCTTGCAAAGATAGACTCTTGTTTCCATATTTCAAAGTATGCTTCAATTGATCGTAACCATAAGGTAGAGAATTCATCAAGATGATTGCCTGTACCTCTTCTGATACAGAAATTTCAAGGTTTCCCAATTCTGCAATGATCTTCAAAACCTCATCAAAGTTTTCATCAATTGACTTTGATTCATTCATCTTGAAGGAATAAAACTTCAGCTGTAGATATACTCGATTTGGAAGAGATTTTTCCAAGTACAATTTGTTCAAGAGAGACCACATATCGGCTGCTGTCTCGCAATGGTTTATTTTCCGCAAAACTGTATCACCAACATGAGAAATGATTTGGTTTCTAGCTTGCTCTGACTGTTCAATTTTCTCCAAATCGGGAACTTCTCTTGATGAAGATTCATCACTGCTACTATTTTCAGGTTTTGTATCACTCGATATCGTCTTTGTTAATGAGAAATCGGTGATTGCATTCTTCAAACCAAGAATACCGAGATGAGCTTGAATTCGAATCTTCCAGAGAGAGAAGTCAGAATTACCATCGAACAGTTCGATCTTCGTCATTGATTTCGGTTTCGCCATAGCTCTGATACCAATTGTAGTTTGAACACTATGAAAAAAACACTGAAACTTTAATCAACTAAACTTGCGAAGATGAACTTTGAAATGCAAGAACACAAGAATTTGTTACCCAGTTCAACTAGCCGATGTGACTAGCCTACATCTGGGGCTGAATTAAATCCAGCAATTCACTATATCAAACTCATTACAGAGAAGAAGAATCTCTGCAACAATGGAGATTACGAAATGAAGAAGAAGAAGCAAAAATACAACTCTCACAGTAACGAGTACAATCAAGAAGAAATCGATTTTGCTTATATACAAGACAAGAGAGAAAGAGCCTCCAACAGAATGAGCAACAACCATCGAAGACCGTTGAACAACATTGAGCTCAAGATGATTTCTTCAAACAGAACGCTGATGCTGCAGAGGTAAACCAGAATTCAGCAAACCGGAAATTAACTGAACCAAAACCGGAATTTCAATTAACCGGCTATTTTGAGTCAACTCTTTACAGTTAACTGCATATTGAATGTCCGGTGTGGTGAGCGTGAGATATTGGAGCTTTCCAGCAAGACTTTGAAAGTAAGTAGGATCTTCAAATGATATGTCTTGATGTGGTTTTCTAGAGAGTTGTAATGGTAGAGGTGGGGGCATAGGAGCGCAATCAAGTATCCCAACTACATGAAGATAGTCGGTTGCATATTTCTCCCGATTGAGGAAGAGTTCCAATTCCCCATGTCTTTCATCCGAAAATGTTCACTGAGAGAAGTAAGCAAAGAGTTGATCAAGTTTGAATAATTTCCTATCAATATCATATCATCAACATAGAGTAGTAAAATCATAATTGAGTTGCAAAGTAAATACACAAAAAGAGATAGGTCAGATGGACTGAAAATGAAACCAAAATAAATGAGATATGAGGTGAATTTGTTGAACCAGGCATGAAGGGCTTGTTTCAAGCCATCGATAGCTTTGTTCAACTTGCAATCATGATTAGGAAAGTTAGGATTTTCAAAACCTGGAGGTTGTTTCATGTAAATAGTTTTGTGATGGTCTCCATGAAAAAATGCATTTTTTAACGTAAAGTTGTTTGATGTCCCATTTTTCAGTGACTGCATAGTGAAGGACAATTCGGATTGTTCCAGTTCAAACTACAAGTCTAAAGGTTTCAAAAAAGTCAACACCTTCTTGTTGTTCATTGCCTTTAGCCACAAGCCGAGCACGAAGCTCATCGAGGGAGCCATCTGCTTTGAGATTGTACGAAAGTCCCATCTGCAGCAAAGAATATTAGCATCTGGTGGTGGTAAAACATAGGTCCAAGTCCTAGTTTTTGTGCATGTGTCAATTTCTTCACCCATAGTTGCAGTCCAACCGTCATGTTTAAGAGGTGCTGCCACAATTTTAGGCTCAATAGGTATGTCTTTAATCGTTTAAAGAGCATAACGAGAATTTGGCTTGATGATGCCAGATTTAAGATGTGTTATCATTGGGTGTGTATTAGCTGGATCAGAAGCGGGGATTGAAGTAGATGGAGCTGATAATGGAGAAGTATATGCTGATTCATGAGAGTTTGTTGCAGTTGGAGAGAGATCAATATGTGTTGCAGAGATGGAAGTGGTGGCAGGTTCCAATGATGATGCATGAGCAGATTTGAAAGCAGACTGCAAAGCTGATGTAGTGGAGATGTTATTACTAGCAGAGAGAGACATGAGACTATCAGTAGGCATGGGATATGAAGGTCGAACAAAGTAGTCTTCAAGGATTTGAATCAGGTTATATGGATTTGAATGATAGGACTTGTTGAATGTAATGTTTTGAGTAAAGAAGATTTTTGCTTCAGTTTTGAATTCTTGATAAGTGTCTTTAAAAGGGAACCTTGTTTCATCAAAAATGACATGTCTACTAATGTATACTCGACCAATAGGCGGATGAAAACACATATAACCCTTATACTTTTCATTGTAACCAACAAATACGCAGAGAAGTGACTTAGGATCGAACTTGTAGTGTTGATATGGCCTCAAGTAAGGGTAGCAGCCAAAGACTCTCAGAGTTGAGTATGTTGGAGAAGCGTCGTTAAGAGCTTCAAAAGGACAGAGAAGTTTTTTATTTGTTGACGTTGGAAGGATGTTACTGAGGAAGTTGGTTGTAAAGAAAGTTTCCACCCACAAAGAATGTGGAAGATCACCTTGAAAAAGCATTGACATATCAAGTTATGTCACATGTTTATGGTTCCTCTCAACAATTCCATTTTGCTGAGGGGTGTGAGAACATGATATATAATGTTTAATCCCACAAGTTTCAAAATTTTTAAGGATCTGTTTGTTCACAAATTCTCCTCCACCATCACTTTGGAAAATATTGATCTTAGTGTTAGATTGATTTTCAACAAGATTCTGAAAGGTTTTGAAAATAGAGCAAACTTCAGATTTCATTCTAAGAGGGTAGAACCAGAAAAAACTAGAGAAATTGTCAATAAATATAACATAGAAACGAAATCCTTGTTCAAAGATTACAGGGGAAGGACCTCAAACATCACAATGAATCCTTTCAAGGATTCTAGTAGCATGATAATCAGATTTTTAAAAAGAAAGTCTACTTGATTTTCCTAACTAACAGAACTCACAATCAGATGGTGAGGTTTTGTTAATAGAAATAGCTTTAGTGGAAGAGAGATGTTGAATAACTTGATTGTGAGGATGACCCAATTGTAGATGTCGAGATGAATAAAAATCCATGAATTGAGGATTCTCTAACTGATATCGTCCATTAACTTTGCTTCCCTGACTGAGAAGTTGGTTGGTTTGCTTGTCCGTAACATAGAGAAAATCAGAATCAAATGTGAAGGAACAAGGGTAATCATATGTTATATTTGAAACTGACAATATTGATTTAGCAATTGTTGGACACACAAGAACATCTAAGATAGGAAGAGTACGCGAAGTCGAAGAAAGTGCAACAGATCCTATATGAGTAATGAGAAGGAAATCACCGTTTCCCACCATGACAGAGTATGTTCCTTCATACGGATGAGCTGTTTGCAGATTTTGTGACGTGATTAGTTGCTCCAGTGTCAGGAAACAATTCTCTTCCAGTGTGTGACTCATGTTCAGGCATTTGAATTGCAGCCATAGCTTCATCGTGTTCTTGTGGTTGGAATGAATGATCAAATCTTTTAAAGCACTTGTAAGCTACATGACCATATTTCCACTTATTGGTCTGCATGTTCCTTACCCTTCATTTTGACTGATTTGTTGTGTAAAGCCTCTGCTTTGAGTGGAATAGTTTCATATGCATTTGTATCCTCCACGAGATTGTCCTCGTCCTCTATAGTTTTCCATGTAGTTGTCTCTACAGGTATCACCTTTACGACTTGAATAAAAGGCTTGATGAGGAGTTATTTGAGAAGTTAGCTTTATATGCTTTAAGATTTTCTTCAAAGCCAGTGAGTTTGAAGATTGCGTCATCAAGATTAGGTTCAGGAAAGGAGTCCATAGAGTTTCAATAACAGTGTAGACTGACTCATATTCTTTGCCCAATCCATTTAAAACCCCATAGATCTTCTCCTGCTCGGTTATGGGAGATCCTATAGAGAGTCTAACCGATCACACAGTAACTTCATTTCTGTCAGATACATACTCTTGTTCTCTTTGGTTGGTGTTTGAAGTTGAGATTGAGATTCCCCATTCCATTTATGAAATGGATCCGGATTAACCGCTTCGGAGAGATGTAGTCTTTGTTGCGGATCCAAACACCTTGTAGCTGAAACCCGATTGTATTTTTTGGCAAGAGCAAACCACACTTCTTGAGACGATCGAAGTATACACCACACGAAGAGCATTCTCAGTTAGTGTGCCAAATAACCACGCCATAACCAACTGATCTGAGGGAATCCACTTGGTGTACTCAGGATTAGCTGCTTCACCTGTTTGTTCTCTATTATGAACGGTAATGGTGGGAGGAGGTCGAGGTGTGTCTCAAGTGACAAAGCCAAGAAGCATTTTGCTAGACAAGAACTGCTCAAACTGCAGCTTCCACAGGAGAAAGTTTTTGTCGTTTAATTCGAGAGTTACACATTGAGAGATAGTAGCTGCAGTAGATTGAGATTAACCTCCATTGCTCTAATACCATCTGAGCAGAATGAGAGAGATGGAAACAAAGATTTTCAGAAAGATATTCTCATTTCTTAACCTCAAAGATTACAGTTTGGCTACATGTAGAAGTCGAAGAAACCAAAAGTAAGAGTACAAAGAGTCGTTAACTTTCAGTAGAGTATAGGTTGGAGAGAGGAGAGTAGATTGGTGCAGACCAAAAGAAACTTATTTTTATCCTTTTGTAATTTGTCCTTTTACTGAATGCGTACTTTGTCTGCAGGTTCGCTTTGTTTGAGTATTGATGATAGTTGTTGACTTTATTTAGAGCTGCTTGATGGGTTTTTGTGGATGTACTTCGATGTACTTCGCCAGTTCTTTTATCTCTTTTTCCACTTTCCTTATAGCAGCATCATGAGGCCCTAATGCCTGAAACAAATATAACAAAATCAACAAGTACTGAAACAAAAAGATAAAAGTTATAGTTGCTTTCTTGGGTCACTCAAGAACATAACTTCAGAGTTCGAGACATTAGCAGTGAAAATCGTAAAGAAAAAAGAGATTAAGCAAATAACAGAAGATTTGAGATTGAAGTAAGAATCAACTGTATTGTGTTTCTGAAACTTCGATGCGTAGAAGCAGCAAAGTTAGTGGTCAAGAACAACGATGTAGAGACGAAGAAATTACATAGGTACGCTTTAAACATTGCAATGTCGTCTTCGTCTAGAGGAGTTAGAGGAGAAATATTCTTCTCACTTTCTTCATTATCGTCCGCCATTGTTACGCTCTCTCTCTCAACCGGTTTTTGCTCGGGAGAAAAATAAAGATGCGTTGTATATTTCCTGAAAAGAGCGGGAAAATTATGGGAACTAACTTTCAACAAAATCCTCAGATTATTGTTAATATCCAAAATCGCTCCCTTCACTTATCATATAACCAATTTCAACCTTTCATGTCGATTGTGATTAACCATAAGGTGATTACCATTGTCTGAGGATGTCAACGTAGTGTTTTCTTTTTCTTTCTCAACTCTGTATATTAGGAGACTTCTTTTGTCAAGTTACTGCAAAGATATCGGAAGATCGGTCGCAGAAAGTGTGTATTTGATTGACGAATCAACCTGCTAGCTCTTGCAGAAGTAAAATTGATAAGGTTTCGTTTATCGAATGCAAATCATTACCCTCAATTAATATACTATACAAAACAGCTCCAACAAAGCTACAATATGTATATAAATGTGAAACCAAACTTATGTTGTTTTGCTTTTAGAAGCACAAACCACGAGGGACTAAATAACTTTAGACGAAGAGACATGACAAAATGAGGCTATTCTTGATACTTCAGAGAGAGAGAACAAATTTTACCGGAAGAGTTGTATAGAAATTAAAGTTGAAGTAAAGGCAATGCCATTACTACACCAAAAACCGACACTAGCAACAGTATTATCCAGGCCGGCAATCCCTGTTTCTTGTTCTTTTTTCTCTCCTTTAAGCCACCGTCTGAGTCCTCCTTTGTTGGTTCAATGGTTTTCTCTGACTCGGCTTTAGTATTGCTATTTTGCGGAGACTCTGATGTTGTTGGTGTTGTCAGTTCTGTGGCAGCTTTCTCAGCTAGTTGCTGCTGGTTGTACTTGTCTACGTACTCTGGAAATAACTTACGAAATGCTGGGCTGTAACGTATAAGAATATTGGAATCAGGTGAAAAACCCAAAACATGTAAAGCTCAGGTCTCAGCATTCACAGCTAACATCGGTTATCTAGTCAGCTTTTATAACTACCCTAAACACAAATAACTAAATTTAGCTTCTAAATGCATCCACAATTTGATCACTTTTTGATGCTGGGATGATCTTACGTTTTACAATTGAAAGCGAGAGATGACTTGGCCAATCGTTGTTTCTCAGCTACAGTAGTATTCACACTTCCAGTTGTTGGACTGTTATCCATCTGCGCCAGAAGAAAAATGTTAGGAGAAAGCTTAAGAACAGACATAAAATATTGCCATGTTAAATAATCAGATATATGCTAACGAACCATTACTACTACTACGTAGATATGAGATTTTCAAGCAAGATATCCATAAACTGGTAGAACCTACAATTTGCTTACCATAAATGAGAGAAGCCCTGTAAGTATGCTGCATTCACGAAAAAAAATTGTTTACCACCAGGTACATCTATCGTCATCTTCCAAAAATTTGTGTGTAACATTATCAAATTTAATTGTGTAACCGAAGGAGGAGAAATTATACCTTGACACAGACCACATCGGATTCCAGCTTTCTGGATGAACTGTAATTGCCAAGTAAACTATTCAGATGTTGGACAAATTAAATGATATCAAAAAATTGAATAGAAAGTGCAGATTGTCCTTACAATCACTCATAGACAAACAGATTTTCTTTTGTGTCATAAATCGACCATTTGGTGTAGTCATCCTGAGGCAAAAAAAAGAGTTAATCCATTGGAAAGTGGACTACCAACTGAGATAAGTGTAATGTTGAGACTCCATTCTAAAAAAAACATAAAAGCATACGTTATTCCAGGTGGCTTGTAAGGATACTCTGGAGGGAACTTGATCTTTCCATAGTAGAACCCACCTGTTAGGAAAATTTTAGCATAAAAAAGGATCCTGCTAAGCCCAAGACAACACTAACAAGAAACATCTGAAAGGAGATTTTCACCTGCAAACGGTGTTCCATCACTACCTTCGAGCACATAATCTGTAAGATTAATGACTATAGTTTAACTTTTTGTTAAATATAGATCAAGCAACCATTATTTTACATACTAAAGGCAGGAATACTCGAAAATCTGAAATTCCCTAACTGCTATCTGGCTAAGAGTAACACTAATAACAGGTTTGCACAATTGAGAACAAAAAAAGGCAAATCTTTGATGTTACTCTTATAGAATATTTAAACCCTTTAATTGATAGATCTTCACAATTCTAACAAAGTAATTGATAAATATAAGATCTGTTCTTTCTACTCCCATCATAGTTACCCAATGTTTCATAGTTTTATATATTCCCAAGTACAGAAATTATGTCCATCATATATACCTCATCTTAACATATTCACATAAAAGCTTGCAACAGAATTACGGTTTAGCCAATAGGAGAAAAAAAGAATAAAAAAAGTCTCTCTCTCTCTC
>JAKUCM010003488.1:0-36245 GCA_023374145.1 Lepidium sativum
GTGAAAGCGACATTACATGGGCCTTAAAGTTAGCAAAAAGAGATCACATGTGTAGAAGTCCTAGATTAGCACGGATAGCTCAAACGACCACGCTAGACCTCATAACTCAACCAAAGTAGTTCTTGACGGTTCACCGATAATCATAACTTCTAACTTAACAGAACAGTGACCTTCTTGTAACATATGACACCAATCTAAGTTTCTTAGCACACTTTCTCAAGTCGAAGCGACATTAGATAGCCTTGAACTTAACAAAAAGAGATCTCATGTCTTGAAGTACTATATGGATACGGACTGCTAAAAGGATCAAGCTACACATCATAACTCGACCAAAGTAGTTCGTTACGGTTCTCTAATAATCATAACAATTAGCTTTCGAGAACAATCACCTAGTTCCAACATATGAGAGCAACAAAAGTTGCTTAGCATACTTTCTCATGTCGAAGCAACATTAGATTGCCTTGAACTTGTTAAAAAGAGATCACATGTGTAGAAGTCCTAGATTAGCACGGATAGCTCAAACGACCACGCTAGACATCATAACTCAACCAAACTAGTTCGTGACGGTTAACTGATAATCATAACTTCTAGCGTAAGAGAACAATCACCAATTTGCAACATATGAGAGCAACCTAAGTTGCTTAGCACACTTTCTCATGTGAAAGCGACATTACATGGGCCTTAAAGTTAGCAAAAAGAGATCACATGTGTAGAAGTCCTAGATTAGCACGGATAGCTCAAACGACCACGCTAGACCTCATAACTCAACCAAAGTAGTTCTTGACGGTTCACCGATAATCATAACTTCTAACTTAACAGAACAGTGACCTTCTTGTAACATATGACACCAATCTAAGTTTCTTAGCACACTTTCTCAAGTTGAAGCGACATTAGATAGCCTTGAACTTAACAAAAAGAGATCTCATGTCTTGAAGTACTATATGGATACGGACTGCTAAAAGGATCAAGCTACACATCATAACTCGACCAAAGTAGTTCGTTACGGTTCTCTAATAATCATAACAATTAGCTTTCGAGAACAATCACCTAGTTCCAACATATGAGAGCAACAAAACTTGCTTAGCATACTTTCTCATGTCGAAGCAACATTAGATTGCCTTGAACTTGTTAAAAAGAGATCACATGTGTAGAAGTCCTAGATTAGCACGGATAGCTCAAACGACAACGCTAGACATCATAACTCAACCAAACTAGTTCGTGACGGTTCACTGATAATCATAACTTCTAGCGTAAGAGAACAATCAACAATTTGCAACATATGAGAGCAACCTAAGTTGCTTAGCACACTTTCTCATGTTAAAGCGACATTACATGGGCCTTAAAGTTAGCAAAAAGAGATCACATGTGTAGAACTCCAAGATTAGCACGGATAGCTCAAACGTCCACGCAAGACCTCATAACTCAACCAAAATAGTTCTTGACGGTTCACCGATAATCATAACTTATAACTTAAGAGAACAATGACCTTCTTGTAACATATGAGACAAATCTAAGTTTATTAGCACACTTTCTCAAGTCGAAGTGACATTAGATAGCCTTGAACTTAGCAAAAAGAGATCTCATGTCTAGAAGTACTATATGAATACGGACTGCTGAAAGGATCAAGCTACACATCATAACTCGACCAAAGTAGTGTCAGAGAACAATCACCAAGTTGCAACATATGAGAGCAACCTAAGTTGCTTAGCACCCTTTCTCATGTTAAAGCGACATTACATGGGCCTTGAATTTAGCAAAAAGAGATCAAATGCGTAGAAGTCCTAGATAAGCACGAATAACTCAAACGACCAAGCTAGACCTCATAACTGAACCAAAGTAGTTCATGAAACGATAGCCATAACTTCTAACTTAAGAGAACAATCACATAGTTGCAACATAATAGAGCAACCTAAGTTGCTTAGCACACTTTCTCATGTGAAAGCGACATTACATGGGACTTAAAGTTAGCAAAAAGAGATCACATGTGTAGAAGTCCTAGATTAGCACGGATAGCTCAAACGACCACGCTAGACCTCATAACTCAACCAAAGTAGTTCTTGACGGTTCACCGATAATCATAACTTCTAACTTAACAGAACAGTGACCTTCTTGTAACATATGACACCAATCTAAGTTTCTTAGCATACTTTCTCAAGTCGAAGCGACATTAGATAGCCTTGAAATTAACAAAAATAGATCTTATGTCTTGAAGTACTATATGAATACGGACAGCTGAAAGGATCAAGCTACACATCATAACTCGACCAAAGTAGTTCGTTACGGTTCTCTGATAATCATAATTTTTAGCTTTTGAGAACAATCACCTAGTTCCAACATATGAGAGCAACAAAAGTTGCTTAGAACACTTTGTCATGTCGAAGCGACATTACCTTGCCTTCAACTTCGAAAAAAGATATCACATGTGTAGAAGTCCTAGATAAGAACGAATAGCTCAAACGACCAAGCTAGACATCATAACTCAACCAAAATAGTTCGTGACGGTTCACTGATAATCATAACTTCTAGCGTAAGAGAACAATCACCAATTTGCAACATATGAGAGCAACCTAAGTTGCTTAGCACACTTTCTCATGTTAAACCGACATTACATGGGCCTTAAAGTTAGCAAAAAGAGATCACATGTGTAGAACTCCAAGATTAGCACGGATAGCTCAAACGACCACGCCAGACCTCATAACTCAACCAAAATAGTTCTTGACGGTTCACCGATAATCATAACTTATAACTTAAGAGAACAATGACCTTCTTGTAACATATGAGACAAATCTAAGTTTATTAGCACACTTTCTCAAGTCGAAGTGACATTAGATAGCCTTGAACTTAGCAAAAAGAGATCTCATGTCTAGAAGTACTATATGAATACGGGCTGCTGAAAGGATCAAGCTACACATCATAACTCGACCAAAGTAGTTTGTTACGGTTCACTGATAATCAAAACTTCTAGCGTCAGAGAACAATCACCAAGTTGCAACATATGAGAGCAACCTAAGTTGCTTAGCACACTTTCTCATGTTAAAGCGACATTACATGGGCCTTGAATTTAGCAAAAAGAGATCAAATGTGTAGAAGTCCTAGATAAGCACGAATAACTCAAACGACCAAGCTAGACCTCATAACTGAACCAAAGTAGTTCATGAAACGATAGCCATAACTTCTAACTTAAGAGAACAATCACATAGTTGCAACATAATAGAGCAACCTAAGTTGCTTAGCACACTTTCTCATGTCAAAGCGACATTACATGGGCCTTGAAGTTAGCAAAAAGAGATCACATGTGTAGGAGTCCTAGATTTGCACGGATAGCTCAAACGACCACGCTAGACCTCATAACTCAACCAAATTAGTTCTTGACGGTTCACCGATAATCATAACTTCTAACTTAACAGAACAGTGACCTTCTTGTAACATATGACACCAATCTAAGTTTCTTAGCACACTTTCTCAAGTCGAAGCGACATTAGATAGCCTTGAACTTAACAAAAAGAGATCTCATGTCTTGAAGTACTATATGAATACGGACAGCTGAAAGGATCAAGCTACACATCATAACTCGACCAAAGTAGTTCGTTACGGTTCTCTAATAATCATAACAATTAGCTTTCGAGAACAATCACCTAGTTCCAACATATGAGAGCAACAAAAGTTGCTTAGCATACTTTCTCATGTCGAAGCAACATTAGATTGCCTTGAACTTGTTAAAAAGAGATCACATGTGTAGAAGTCCTAGATTAGCACGGATAGCTCAAACGACCACGCTAGACATCATAACTCAACCAAACTAGTTCGTGACGGTTCACTGATAATCATAACTTCTAGCGTAAGAGAACAATCACCAATTTGCAACATATGAGAGCAACCTAAGTTGCTTAGCACACTTTCTCATGTGAAAGCGACATTACATGGGCCTTAAAGTTAGCAAAAAGAGATCACATGTGTAGAAGTCCTAGATTAGCACGGATAGCTCAAACGACCACGCTAGACCTCATAACTCAACCAAAGTAGTTCTTGACGGTTCACCGATAATCATAACTTCTAACTTAACAGAACAGTGACCTTCTTGTAACATATGACACCAATCTAAGTTTCTTAGCACACTTTCTCAAGTCGAAGCGACATTAGATAGCCTTGAACTTAACAAAAAGAGATCTCATGTCTTGAAGTACTATATGGATACGGACTGCTAAAAGGATCAAGCTACACATCATAACTCGACCAAAGTAGTTCGTTACGGTTCTCTAATAATCATAACAATTAGCTTTCGAGAACAATCACCTAGTTCCAACATATGAGAGCAACAAAAGTTGCTTAGCATACTTTCTCATGTCGAAGCAACATTAGATTGCCTTGAACTTGTTAAAAAGAGATCACATGTGTAGAAGTCCTAGATTAGCACGGATAGCTCAAACGACCACGCTAGACATCATAACTCAAACAAACTAGTTCGTGACGGTTCACTGATAATCATAACTTCTAGCGTAAGAGAACAATCACCAATTTGCAACATATGAGAGCAACCTAAGTTGCTTAGCACACTTTCTCATGTGAAAGCGACATTACATGGGCCTTAAAGTTAGCAAAAAGAGATCACATGTGTAGAAGTCCTAGATTAGCACGGATAGCTCAAACGACCACGCTAGACCTCATAACTCAACCAAAGTAGTTCTTGACGGTTCACCGATAATCATAACTTCTAACTTAACAGAACAGTGACCTTCTTGTAACATATGACACCAATCTAAGTTTCTTAGCACACTTTCTCAAGTCGAAGCGACATTAGATAGCCTTGAACTTAACAAAAAGAGATCTCATGTCTTGAAGTACTATATGGATACGGACTGCTAAAAGGATCAAGCTACACATCATAACTCGACCAAAGTAGTTCGTTACGGTTCTCTAATAATCATAACAATTAGCTTTCGAGAACAATCACCTAGTTCCAACATATGAGAGCAACAAAAGTTGCTTAGCATACTTTCTCATGTCGAAGCAACATTAGATTGCCTTGAACTTGTTAAAAAGAGATCACATGTGTAGAAGTCCTAGATTAGCACGGATAGCTCAAACGACCACGCTAGACATCATAACTCAACCAAACTAGTTCGTGACGGTTCACTGATAATCATAACTTCTAGCGTAAGAGAACAATCACCAATTTGCAACATATGAGAGCAACCTAAGTTGCTTAGCACACTTTCTCATGTTAAAGCGACATTACATGGGCCTTAAAGTTAGCAAAAAGAGATCACATGTGTAGAACTCCAAGATTAGCACGGATAGCTCAAACGTCCACGCAAGACCTCATAACTCAACCAAAATAGTTCTTGACGGTTCACCGATAATCATAACTTATAACTTAAGAGAACAATGACCTTCTTGTAACATATGAGACAAATCTAAGTTTATTAGCACACTTTCTCAAGTCGAAGTGACATTAGATAGCCTTGAACTTAGCAAAAAGAGATCTCATGTCTAGAAGTACTATATGAATACGGACTGCTGAAAGGATCAAGCTACACATCATAACTCGACCAAAGTAGTGTCAGAGAACAATCACCAAGTTGCATTATATGAGAGCAACCTAAGTTGCTTAGCACCCTTTCTCATGTTAAAGCGACATTACATGGGCCTTGAATTTAGCAAAAAGAGATCAAATGTGTAGAAGTCCTAGATAAGCACGAATAACTCAAACGACCAAGCTAGACCTCATAACTGAACCAAAGTAGTTCATGAAACGATAGCCATAACTTCTAACTTAAGAGAACAATCACATAGTTGCAACATAATAGAGCAACCTAAGTTGCTTAGCACACTTTCTCATGTGAAAGCGACATTACATGGGCCTTAAAGTTAGCAAAAAGAGATCACATGTGTAGAAGTCCTAGATTAGCACGGATAGCTCAAACGACCACGCTAGACCTCATAACTCAACCAAAGTAGTTCTTGACGGTTCACCGATAATCATAACTTCTAACTTAACAGAACAGTGACCTTCTTGTAACATATGACACCAATCTAAGTTTCTTAGCACACTTTCTCAAGTCGAAGCGACATTAGATAGCCTTGAAATTAACAAAAATAGATCTTATGTCTTGAAGTACTATATGAATACGGACAGCTGAAAGGATCAAGCTACACATATTAACTCGACCAAAGTAGTTCGTTACGGTTCTCTGATAATCATAATTTTTAGCTTTTGAGAACAATCACCTAGTTCCAACATATGAGAGCAACAAAAGTTGCTTAGAACACTTTGTCATGTCGAAGCGACATTACCTTGCCTTCAACTTCGAAAAAAGATATCACATGTGTAGAAGTCCTAGATTTGCACGGATAGCTCAAACGACCACGCTAGACATCATAACTCAACCAAACTAGTTTGTGACGGTTCACTGATAATCATAACTTCTAGCGTAAGAGAACAATCACCAATTTGCAACATATGAGAGCAACCTAAGTTGCTTAGCACACTTTCTCATGTTAAACCGACATTACATGGGCCTTAAAGTTAGCAAAAAGAGATCACATGTGTAGAACTCCAAGATTAGCACGGATAGCTCAAACGACCACGCCAGACCTCGTAACTCAACCAAAATAGTTCTTGACGGTTCACCGATAATCATAACTTATAACTTAAGAGAACAATGACCTTCTTGTAACATATGAGACAAATCTAAGTTTATTAGCACACTTTCTCAAGTCGAAGTGACATTAGATAGCCTTGAACTTAGCAAAAAGAGATCTCATGTCTAGAAGTACTATATGAATACGGGCTGCTGAAAGGATCAAGCTACACATCATAACTCGACCAAAGTAGTTTGTTACGGTTCACTGATAATCAAAACTTCTAGCGTCAGAGAACAATCACCAAGTTGCAACATATGAGAGCAACCTAAGTTGCTTAGCACACTTTCTCATGTTAAAGCGACATTACATGGGCCTTGAATTTAGCAAAAAGAGATCAAATGTGTAGAAGTCCTAGATAAGCACGAATAACTCAAACGACCAAGCTAGACCTCATAACTGAACCAAAGTAGTTCATGAAACGATAGCCATAACTTCTAACTTAAGAGAACAATCACATAGTTGCAACATAATAGAGCAACCTAAGTTGCTTAGCACACTTTCTCATGTCAAAGCGACATTACATGGGCCTTGAAGTTAGCAAAAAGAGATCACATGTGTAGGAGTCCTAGATTTGCACGGATAGCTCAAACGACCACGCTAAACCTCATAACTCAACCAAATTAGTTCTTGACGGTTCACCGATAATCATAACTTCTAACTAAAGAGAACAGTGACCTTCTTGTAACATATGACACCAATCTAAGTTTCTTAGCACACTTTCTCAAGTCGAAGCGACATTAGATAGCCTTAAACTTAACAAAAAGAGATCTCATTTCTAGAAGTAATATATGAATACGGACAACTAAAAGGATCAAGCTACACATCATAACTCGAACAAAGTAGTTCGTTACTGTTCACTGATAATCAAAACTTCTAGCGTAATAGAAAAATCACCAAGTTCCAACATATGAGAGCAACCTAAGTTGCTTAGGACACTTTCTCATGTCGAAGCAACATTAAATTGCCTTGAACTTGTTAAAAAGCGATTACATGTGTAGAAGTCCTAGATTAGCACGGATAGCTCAAACGACCACGCTAGACCTCATAACTCAACCAAAGTAGTTCTTGACGGTTCACCGATAATCATAACTTCTAACTTAACAGAACAGTGACCTTCTTGAAACATATGACACCAATCTAAGTTTCTTAGCACACTTTCTCAAGTCGAAGCGACATTAGATAGCGTTGAACTTAACAAAAAGAGATCTCATGTCTAGAAGTACTATATGAATACGGACAGCTGAAAGGATCAAGCTACACATCATAACTCGACAAAAGTAGTTCGTTACGGTTCTCTGATAATCATAACTTTTAGCTTTTGAGAACAATCACCTAGTTCCATCATATGAGAGCAACAAAAGTTGCTTAGCACACTTTGTCATGTCAAAGTGACATTACCTTGCCTTGAACTTCGAAAAAAGATATCACATGTGTAGAAGTCCTAGATAAGAACGAATAGCTCAAACGACCAAGCTAGACCTCATAACTCGACCAAACTAGTTCGTGACGGTTCACTGATAATCATAACTTCTAGCGTAAGAGAACAATCACCAATTTGCAACATATGAGAGCAACCTAAGTTGCTTAGCACACTTTCTCATGTGAAAGCAACATTACATGGGCCTTAAAGTTAGCAAAAAGAGATCACATGTGTAGAAGTCCTAGATTAGCACGGATAGCTCAAACGACCACGCTAGTGTGAGTTTGAGTACACAATGCGAAAACTTTAGAGAATAAGAGATTGGAGAGTGTTTTGAGAGAATATGAAGAGAGCTTCCATTAAAACTCCATACTTGCTAAAAGATACAATTGTTCATCTTAAATAAACAGGAAAATCGCAAAGGAGAAGAAGAGAAGAGAGAGAAGAAGTCGCTGGAAGCTGGAGGGGACCACCTGAGGTCGTTGGCGGCTGGAGGGGACCACCTGCTCTTCACGCGTCCAGCCGGGACCACTCTGAAGCTGCACGCGCCCAACGGTCATATTCCCGGGACCACTTTGACCGTTGGGGAAGACCCATACACCCTCTTCATCTAACGGTCGCCTCACACCTTGCTTCCCAAGTCTCATTGCCTTGCGCCCTACGTCTTCACGCCTTGCGTCTCACGGCTTCTCTTTTTCCCGAAGTCGCGCCCAACCGAAGTGATGCGCGTCTTCCGATCTTCCTATGGATAAATGCCACTAGGCCTCTGGGATTTTGTTGGTGTGGCCTAGTGAGGATGCTTGGCCAATACTCCCCCTCAAGCTAAGCCGCAATGTAATAGAGACTTAGCTTGGAAACCCCAAAGCATACACCTCGGTAAAAACCTCACAAAGGAAAACCCATTGGGACAAAACCTTTATGAGGGAAAAAGAGCATATATACTTTGAGGTTAGGAGACATGAGGTCAAGGGCAGTCAAGGCTTACAAGTCCAAGTTTGCCATAAATATGGTTGCAAACCTTGGAGCTTGCTGCCTTGGTGAAGATGTCTGCCAATTGGTCTCCACTTGGTGTGTAACACGGAAGGGTCACTCCCTGAGCAATGCGTTCCCGAACTTTGTGGCAGTCTACTTCAATACTCTTGGTCCTCTCATGAAAGACTGAGTTGTTGGCTATGTGAATCGCTGCTTGATTGTCGCAATGCATTATGGTCGGTTCATTGGTGTCATACCCTAGATCTTTGAGAATAATCCGGAGCCATACCAACTCATCCGTTAGTTTCCTCATTGCTCGGTATTCTGCTTCTGCGGGAGAGCAAGCCACCACCTTTTGCTTCTTGGTCTTCCAAGTCACCAAGTTCCCTCCAATGAATGTGCAAAAACCAGTAGTAGACTTCCTATCGTTCCTATCACCTGCCCAATCAGCATCACAATATCCAGATATTGTAGTACTATTATGCTTACCCATCCAAATGCCTTGGCTGGAACTCCCTCTAAGGTACCGAAGGATGCGCTCAAGCATTGACCAATGATGCTTTGTGGGAGTTTGCATGTGCTGGCTGACTTGGTTTACTGCAAAACAGAGGTCAGGACGAGTTATGGTAAGGTAAATAAGCTTACCTACAAGTCGCCTGTACAGCATTGGATCCTCATATGGCTCAGCCGCATTCTCCCCCTCTCGATGAGCCTTGTAACCATCATCAATCGGTGTTTTGACAGACTTAGAAGTCTCCATTCCTGTCTCACACAACAAATCTAAAGTGTACTTTCGTTGAGAGAGAAATAAGCCGTCCGAGAAACGACAAATCTCAATCCCTAGAAAGTACGTCAACTCCCCCAAGTCTTTGATGTCAAAAACAGAATGAAGATAAGATTTAGTTTGGGAGATACCTTCCTTATCATCGCCGGTGACGATAAGGTCATCCACATAAATGAGCACAACCACAATTCCTTGATTCCGCCGGAAGGTGAACAAAGTGTGATCGGCTTCAGACTTTACAAAACCACGATCACGAAGGGTATGGCTCAGTTTATGATACCAAGCTCTTGGAGATTGCTTCAGCCCATAGATGGCTTTCCTAAGCCGGAGAACCTTTCCTGGATCAAACCTAGACTCAAGTCCCGACGGTGGAGTCATATACACTTCCTCCTCAAGCTCTCCTTGAAGGAAAGCGTTCTTGACATCCATCTGCCATAAATCCCAAGATAGATTAGTAGCTAAGGAAAGCACAACCCTTACCGTATGAAGCTTGGCAACCAGAGCAAAGGTGTCTGTATAATCCTTCCCGTAGGTTTGAGTAAAGCCGCGTGAACCAAGACGTGCCTTGTAGCGTTCAATCTCTCCATTAGCCTTATACTTAATGGTAAAGACCCATTTGCAAGAGACGGCTTTCTTTCCCGGAGGAAGTTCAGCCTCAGCCCATGTGTTATTGACATCCATTGCGGCGGCTTCAGCATTCACCGCCTCCATCCAGGCAGGGTTTTGACTAGCTTCAGCAAACGTCTTGGGTACCTGATCCAGCTCAATCTTCCCAAGAAAAGCTTTAAACTGAGATGGTACAAGGTTCATAGAGAATACCGCTTGAGTTGGATGAGCTATGGCAAAGGCATTGTAGTATGTCCGTTTTTCTACCCATCGTGAGGGATCCTTACGCACCCTTGTACTACGACGAAGTGGTTGAATGGGCTGAGAATCACGAACCAGAACAGACCCATCATCATGCAAGCCCGACGTCTCGGAAGTCACAGGCCGATCGGTATACGCGGTCGGGTTAGAGTCCTCGGCCGGATTGACAGTCGGAACTGGAGGAGACGTTGGGTAGGATGCGTCCGGAGCATTAGCGGAAGGACTATGAGTCGAGTCGGGAACAGCATGGGTATGTGTCTCGGTATCGGAAGGCACGGATCGATGCGGAGACTGTGAGCTCGAAGGACGCGTCCCAGCGGGTGCAGCATCCGTTTCCCGAGAGAGACCTAAATGTTGGAGGAGAAGCCGCAAGCTGGCGGCTCGGTCCAGATTTGGCTCGGACAAGTCCTGAAGGTCATCCCACGTAGTAGCATCATACAATCCTCTATCTTCCAAGAATTTGACATCACGAGACACATACACTCTTCTTGACTCCGGGTCATAACACTTATAGCCTTTTTGTGTCGGAGAATAGCCAATAAACATACACCGTTTACTTTTGGCTTCAAGCTTGTTGCGAAGATCTCCGGGAACTAAGACAAAACAAAGACACCCAAATACACGTAAGTGATCTAAATGTGGTTCAGTTTTGTTAAGTACCTTAAATGGAGACACATCCCGAAGAATCTTGGTAGGGGTTCGATTAATCAAATAGCATGCTGTCATGACAGCATCTCCCCAAAAATGTTTTGGAACGTGCATATGAAACATAATTGCTCGGGTTATTTCCATTAGATGCCGATTTTTACGTTCGGCCACACCATTTTGTTGCGGATTATAAGGGCAACTTGTTTGGTGAAGGATTCCTTGTTTGGCAAGGTGTTCTTGGAACACACGACTCATATATTCACCACCATTATCCGTTCGTAATACCTTCAATTTAGCATTAAAGTGATTAGTGATGTAAGCTTCGAAATTTTTAAATGCATCAAACACTTTATCCTTCGATGGCATCAAGGTTATCCATGTGTATTTTGACTTCTCATCAATAAATGTCACAAAGTATCTATGTCTATCCCTAGATATGCACGGTGAAGTCCATACATCGGAATGAACTAGATCAAAGCAATTATCATAAATGGTTGATGATAAGGGATAAACCGTTTTGCAATGTTTTCCTAATATGCAAGCTTCACAATCACTAAAATTGTCAAAGGATAATTGAGGTAACATAAGGTTCAAAGCACGAAAATGAGGGTGGCCAGCCCTTGCATGCCAAACAGAGGGTTTCAAGCCAATAGCCGAATTCGAAAAACCAACATTAGTGTTATAAAACTTAGAAAACATCTTAGAATCTTCAAGGATGTACAATCCATCTTGGATTCTGCCTTCTCCGATCATGCTCCCAGTCTTAATATCCTGAAACTTAACACTATTAGGACCAAAGATAACATAACAATTTAGATCATTTACCACTTTCCTAACCGATAACAAGTTTGAGGAGAAACCGGGCATAAAGAAAGCTTTCATTTTCTTGTTAAGTAAGCCTAAATTCCCTACACCACTAACCGATACCTTAGCTCCATTAGCAATTACCACACTCCCTAAAGCTGGTTCAATATCACTAATTAGCCCCCTATCACTAATCATGTGGTGAGAGGCTCCCGAGTCAATGATAATCGGCTTTAATAAGGAATGTGAGAAGAGACAAATACCAGAATCCCTTAGGGACTTAAGGGATTGAATAAGAGCTTCCAAGTCTGCCTTCTTAATCACCTCTCCTTGGAAAGAAGATGAGGCAGCAATTCCTTGTTCTTGCTGTCCAGCCGAAGAGGATGAACCCGAAGAGAAAGGAGCTAGAGACAATTGATTTGGTTCATCCGACTTCTCTTGAGTGAGGTTAGCCCTTGCTTCTTTGAACTTGGCTGGCTTAAGGTGTGGGTGAAGAATCCAGCACTTATCTTTGGCATGACCTTTCTTCTTACAATGCTCACATATTAGCCTCTTCTTATCTTCGGTCTTAACTTGAGCTTTGTTGGCAATTATTAGACCCGAACTTCCCTTTCTTTCCAATAGACCAATAGACCCTTGTTCCTTCTGGATTTGAGCACAAACTTCTTCAAGACTAGGAAGTGAATGAGTAGTAGCCGCAGTCCTCAAGATATGTTTAACAAGATCCGTGTAACATGGATTGAGATTCATCATCAAACCGAGAACTTTATCCTCTTCACTTCTACTCATAATTACCTTAGGCTCCAATGTCATTGGTCTAAGCATATCCATCTCAGCCCACAAAGATCTAAATCTACCAAAGTATTCCGTAAATTCCATGTCATCTTGATAAAGACTACTCAATTCCTTCTTAACCTCAAAAACCCGAGTAAGACTTGAAATATTACCATATACTTTCTTCAAGGATTCCCATAAGTCTTTAGCTGTCTCACAGTAGTAGTAGGCTTCTAATATGGGTTTGTCTAGTGATCCCAAGATGATAGATTTGACCGATTGATCCATGAGGAACCAATCATCATCCTCATCAAGCACTTCCTCATCTTCTTCACTTGATGTGGACTTCTTTAAGGGTCTATCTTTGACTATATGACTCCAATAGCCTTTCTTTGTGCAGATGGTAGTCTTTGCAGCTCTAGCCCACAGCAAGTAATTCGGCCCTTTAAGCATAATAGGAACCACTTGTAGTTTACTTGGATCCATTTTGAGAAGGAAAGATTACACCTTTTTGTGCCGGCTGAGAAATGACCCAAAGAGAGGCTTAAAAGGTTGAAGCTTTCTTGAAATCACGAACAGGAGAGACTAAAAGTCTTCTCTTAAGAACACCAGAGAGCACCACTTCAAGAAGAGAGAAAAGACTTGACCTTTTCCCTTTCACGCTTCCGGTAAGGCTTCACAAGAGAGATTTCGAGATTTCCTTGAGTTTGAATGAGAAAAGCTTACTCTTTTGATGCCAAAGCTCACCAAAGATCCCAGCTTTTCTGTATATAGGACTCAAAGATAGCCTTTTTCTTCAAAACTTTGAGAAGAGCCGCAAGGAGGATGCACCCCGGAGGTAGAACCCAAGCTTTCCACGGCGAGTTTTGAATTTCAAGGACTAAACAATAGAGAAGAAAAACAGAGAGTGATGAAAAGAGATTAATGGAAGCATAGTGAGAGGATATCACTGCTCTGATACCATGTGAGTTTGAGTACACAATGCGAAAACTTTAGAGAATAAGAGATTGGAGAGTGTTTTGAGATAATATGAAGAGAGCTTCCATTAAAACTCCATAGTTGCTAAAAGATACAATTGTTCATCTTAAATAAATAGGAAAATCGCAAAGGAGAAGAAGAGAAGAGAGAGAAGAAGTCGCTGGAAGCTGGAGGGGACCACCTGAGGTCGTTGGCGGCTGGAGGGGACCACCTGCTCTTCACGCGTCCAGCCGGGACCACTCTGAAGCTGCACACGCCCAACGGTCATATTCCCGGGACCACTTTGACCGTTGGGGAAGACCCATACACCCTCTTCATCTAACGGTCGCCTCACACCTTGCTTCCCAAGTCTCATTGCCTTGCGCCCTACGTCTTCACGCCTTGCGTCTCACGGCTTCTCTTTTTCCCGAAGTTGCGCCCAACCGAAGTGATGCACGTCTTCCGATCTTCCTAAGGATAAATGCCACTAGGCCTCTGGGATTTTGTTGGTGTGGCCTAGTGAGGATGCTTGGCCAATAGCTAGACCTCATAACTCAACCAAAGTAGTTCTTGACGGTTCACCGATAATCATAACTTCTAACTTAACAGAACAGTGACCTTCTTGTAACGTATGACACCAATCTAAGTTTCTTAGCACACTTTCTCAAGTCGAAGCGACATTAGATAGCCTTGAACTTAACAAAAAGAGATATCATGTCTTGAAGTACTATATGGATACGGACTGCTAAAAGGATCAAGCTACACATCATAACTCGACCAAAGTAGTTCGTTACGGTTCTCTAATAATCATAACAATTAGCTTTCGAGAACAATCACCTAGTTCCAACATATGAGAGCAACAAAAGTTGCTTAGCATACTTTCTCATGTCGAAGCAACATTAGATTGCCTTGAACTTGTTAAAAAGAGATCACATGTGTAGAAGTCCTAGATTAGCACGGATAGCTCAAACGACCACGCTAGACATCATAACTCAACCAAACTAGTTCGTGACGGTTCACTGATAATCATAACTTCTAGCGTAAGAGAACAATCACCAATTTGCAACATATGAGAGCAACCTAAGTTGCTTAGCACACTTTCTCATGTTAAAGCGACATTACATGGGCCTTAAAGTTAGCAAAAAGAGATCACATGTGTAGAACTCCAAGATTAGCATGGATAGCACAAACGACCACGCCAGACCTCATAACTCAACCAAAATAGTTCTTGACGGTTCACCGATAATCATAACTTATAACTTAAGAGAACAATGACCTTCTTGTAACATATGAGACAAATCTAAGTTTATTAGCACACTTTCTCAAGTCGAAGTGACATTAGATAGCCTTGAACTTAGCAAAAAGAGATCTCATGTCTAGAAGTACTATATGGATACGGACTGCTGAAAGGATAAAGCTACACATCATAACTCGACCAAAGTAGTTCGTTACGATTCACTGATAATCAAAACTTCTAGCGTCAGAGAACAATCATCAAGTTGCAACATATGAGAGCAACCTAAGTTGCTTAGCACACTTTCTCAAGTTAAAGCGACATTACATGGGCCTTGAATTTAGCAAAATGAGATCAAATGTGTAGAAGTCCTAGATAAGCACGAATAACTCAAACGACCACGCTAGACCTCATAACTGAACCAAAGTAGTTCATGAAGCGATAGCCATAACTTCTAACTTAAGAGAACAATCACATAGTTGCAACATAATAGAGCAACCTAAGTTGCTTAGCACACTTTCTCATGTCAAAGCGACATTACATGGGCCTTGAAGTTAGCAAAAAGAGATCATATGTGTAGAAGTCCTAGATTAGCACGGAAAGCTCAAACGACCACGCTAGACCTCATAACTCAACCAAAGTAGTTCTTGACGGTTCACCGATAATCATAACTTCTAACTTAACAGAACAGTGACCTTCTTGTAACATATGACACCAATCTAAGTTTCTTAGCACACTTTCTCAAGTCGAAGCGACATTAGATAGCCTTGAACTGAACAAAAAGAGATCTCATGTCTAGAAGTACTATATGAATACGGACAGCTGAAAGGATCAAGCTACACATCATAACTCGACCAAAGTAGTTCGTTACGGTTCTTTGATAATCATAACTTTTAGCTTTTGAGAACAATCACCTAGTTCCAACATATGAGAGCAACAAAAGTTGCTTAGCACACTTTGTCATGTTGAAGCGACATTACCTTGCCTTCAACTTCGAAAAAAGATATCACATGTGTAGAAGTCCTAGATAAGAACGAATAGCTCAAACGACCAAGCTAGACATCATAACTCAACCAAACTAGTTCGTGACGGTTCACTGATAATCATAACTTCTAGCGTAAGAGAACAATCACCAATTTGCAACATATGAGAGCAACCTAAGTTGCTTAGCACACTTTCTCATGTGAAAGCGACATTACATGGGCCTTAAAGTTAGCAAAAAGAGATCACATGTGTAGAAGTCCTAGATTAGCACGGATAGCTCAAACGACCACGCTAGACCTCATAACTCAACCAAAGTAGTTCTTGACGGTTCACCGATAATCATAACTTATAACTTAAGAGAACAATGACCTTCTTGTAAGATATGAGACAAATCTAAGTTTATTAGCACACTTTCTCAAGTCGAAGTGACATTAGATAGCCTTGAACTTAGCAAAAAGAGATCTCATGTCTAGAAGTACTATATGAATACGGGCTGCTGAAAGGATCAAGCTACACATCATAACTTGACCAAAGTAGTTTGTTACGGTTCACTGATAATCAAAACTTCTAGCTTCAGAGAACAATCACCAAGTTGCAACATATGAGAGCAACCTAAGTTGCTTAGCACACTTTCTCATGTTAAAGCGACATTACATGGGCCTTGAATTTAGCAAAAAGAGATCAAATGTGTAGAAGTCCTAGATAAGCACGAATAACTCAAACGACCACGCTAGACTTCATAACTGAACCAAAGTCGTTCATGAAACGATAGCCATAACTTCGAACTTAAGAGAACAATCACATAGTTGCAACATAATAGAGCAACCTAAGTTGCTTACCACACTTTCTCATGTCAAAGCGACATTACATGGGCCTTGAAGTTAGCAAAAAGAGATCATATGTGTAGAAGTCCTAGATTAGCACGGATAGCTCAAACGACCACGCTAGACCTCATAACTCAACCAAAGTAGTTCTTGACGGTTCACCGATAATCATAACTTCTAACTTAACAGAACAGTGACCTTCTTGTAACATATGACACCAATCTAAGTTTCTTAGCACACTTTCTCAAGTCGAAGCGACATTAGATAGCCTTGAACTTAACAAAAAGAGATCTCATGTCTAGAAGTACTATATGAATACGGACAGCTGAAAGGATCAAGCTACACATCATAACTCGACCAAAGTAGTTCGTTACGGTTCTCTGATAATCATAACTTTTAGCTTTTGAGAACAATCACCTAGTTCCAACATATGAGAGCAACAAAAAATGCTTAGCACACTTTGTCATGTCGAAGCGACATTACCTTGCCTTCAACTTCGAAAAAAGATATCACATGTGTAGAAGTCCTAGATAAGAACGAATAGCTCAAACGACCAAGCTAGACATCATAACTCAACCAAACTAGTTCGTGACGGTTCACTGATAATCATAACTTCTAGCGTAAGAGAACAATCACCAATTTGCAACATATGAGAGCAACCTAAGTTGCTTAGCACACTTTCTCATGTGAAAGCGACATTACATGGGCCTTAAAGTTAGCAAAAAGAGATCACATGTGTAGAAGTCCTAGATTAGCACGGATAGCGCAAACGACCACGCTAGACCTCATGACTCAACCAAAGTAGTTCTTGACGGTTCACCGATAATCATAACTTCTAACTTAACAGAACAGTGACCTTCTTGTAACATATGACACCAATCTAAGTTTCTTAGCACACTTTCTCAAGTCGAAGCGACATTAGATAGCCTTGAAATTAACAAAAAGAGATCTCATGTCTTGAAGTACTATATGAATACGGACTGCTGAAAGGATCAAGCTACACATCATAACTCGATTAAAGTAGTTCGTTACGGTTCTCTAATAATCATAACAATTAGCTTTTGAGAACAATCACCTAGTTCCAACATATGAGAGCAACAAAAGTTGCTTAGCACACTTTCTCATGTCGAAGCAACATTAGATTGCCTTGAACTTGTTTAAAAGAGATCACATGTGTAGAAGTCCTAGATTAGCACGGATAGCTCAAACGACCACGCTAGACATCATAACTCAACCAAACTAGTTCGTGACGGTTCACTGATAATCATAACTTCTAGCGTAAGAGAACAATCACCAATTTGCAACATATGAGAGCAACCTAAGTTGCTTAGCACACTTTCTCATGTGAAAGCGACATTACATGGGCCTTAAAGTTAGCAAAAAGAGATCACATGTGTAGAAGTCCTAGATTAGCACGAATAACTCAAACAACCACGCTAGACCTCATAACTGAACCAAAGTAGTTCTTGACGGTTCACCGATAATCATAACTTCTAACTTAAGAGAACAGTGACCTTCTTGTAACATATGACACCAATCTAAGTTTCTTAGCACACTTTCTCAAGTCAAAGCGTCATTAGATAGCCTTGAACTTAACAAAAAGAGATCTCATGTCTAGAAGTAATATATGAATACGGACAGCTAAAAGGATCAAGCTACACATCATAACTCGAACAAAGTAGTTCGTTACTGTTCACTGATAATCAAATCTTCTAGCGTAATAGAAAAATCACCAAGTTCCAACATATGAGAGCAACCTAAGTTGCTTAGGACACTTTCTCATGTCGAAGCAACATTAGATTGCCTTGAACTTGTTAAAAAGAGATCACATGTGTAGAAGTCCTAGATTAGCACGGAAAGCTCAAACGACGACGCTAGACATCATAACTATACCAAAGTAGTTCTTGACGGTTCATCGATAATTATAACTTCTAACTTAAGAGAACAATGACCTTCTTGTAACATATGACACCAATCTAAGTTTCTTAGCACACTTTCTCAAGTCAAAGCGTCATTAGATAGCCTTGAACTTAACAAAAATAGATCTCATGTCTAGAAGTAATATATGAATACGGACAGCTAAAAGGATCAAGCTACACATCATAACTCGAACAAAGTAGTTCGTTACTGTTCTTTGATAATCATAACTTTTAGCTTTTGAGAACAATCACCTAGTTCCAACATATGAGAGCAACAAAAGTTGCTTAGCACACTTTGTCATGTTGAAGCGACATTACCTTGCCTTCAACTTCGAAAAAAGATATCACATGTGTAGAAGTCCTAGATAAGAACGAATAGCTCAAACGACCAAGCTAGACATCATAACTCAACCAAACTAGTTCGTGACGGTTCACTGATAATCATAACTTCTAGCGTAAGAGAACAATCACCAATTTGCAACATATGAGAGCAACCTAAGTTGCTTAGCACACTTTCTCATGTGAAAGCGACATTACATGGGCCTTAAAGTTAGCAAAAAGAGATCACATGTGTAGAAGTCCTAGATTAGCACGGATAGCTCAAACGACCACGCTAGACCTCATAACTCAACCAAAGTAGTTCTTGACGGTTCACCGATAATCATAACTTATAACTTAAGAGAACAATGACCTTCTTGTAAGATATGAGACAAATCTAAGTTTATTAGCACACTTTCTCAAGTCGAAGTGACATTAGATAGCCTTGAACTTAGCAAAAAGAGATCTCATGTCTAGAAGTACTATATGAATACGGGCTGCTGAAAGGATCAAGCTACACATCATAACTTGACCAAAGTAGTTTGTTACGGTTCACTGATAATCAAAACTTCTAGCTTCAGAGAACAATCACCAAGTTGCAACATATGAGAGCAACCTAAGTTGCTTAGCACACTTTCTCATGTTAAAGCGACATTACATGGGCCTTGAATTTAGCAAAAAGAGATCAAATGTGTAGAAGTCCTAGATAAGCACGAATAACTCAAACGACCACGCTAGACTTCATAACTGAACCAAAGTCGTTCATGAAACGATAGCCATAACTTCGAACTTAAGAGAACAATCACATAGTTGCAACATAATAGAGCAACCTAAGTTGCTTACCACACTTTCTCATGTCAAAGCGACATTACATGGGCCTTGAAGTTAGCAAAAAGAGATCATATGTGTAGAAGTCCTAGATTAGCACGGATAGCTCAAACGACCACGCTAGACCTCATAACTCAACCAAAGTAGTTCTTGACGGTTCACCGATAATCATAACTTCTAACTTAACAGAACAGTGACCTTCTTGTAACATATGACACCAATCTAAGTTTCTTAGCACACTTTCTCAAGTCGAAGCGACATTAGATAGCCTTGAACTTAACAAAAAGAGATCTCATGTCTAGAAGTACTATATGAATACGGACAGCTGAAAGGATCAAGCTACACATCATAACTCGACCAAAGTAGTTCGTTACGGTTCTCTGATAATCATAACTTTTAGCTTTTGAGAACAATCACCTAGTTCCAACATATGAGAGCAACAAAAAATGCTTAGCACACTTTGTCATGTCGAAGCGACATTACCTTGCCTTCAACTTCGAAAAAAGATATCACATGTGTAGAAGTCCTAGATAAGAACGAATAGCTCAAACGACCAAGCTAGACATCATAACTCAACCAAACTAGTTCGTGACGGTTCACTGATAATCATAACTTCTAGCGTAAGAGAACAATCACCAATTTGCAACATATGAGAGCAACCTAAGTTGCTTAGCACACTTTCTCATGTGAAAGCGACATTACATGGGCCTTAAAGTTAGCAAAAAGAGATCACATGTGTAGAAGTCCTAGATTAGCACGGATAGCGCAAACGACCACGCTAGACCTCATGACTCAACCAAAGTAGTTCTTGACGGTTCACCGATAATCATAACTTCTAACTTAACAGAACAGTGACCTTCTTGTAACATATGACACCAATCTAAGTTTCTTAGCACACTTTCTCAAGTCGAAGCGACATTAGATAGCCTTGAAATTAACAAAAAGAGATCTCATGTCTTGAAGTACTATATGAATACGGACTGCTGAAAGGATCAAGCTACACATCATAACTCGATTAAAGTAGTTCGTTACGGTTCTCTAATAATCATAACAATTAGCTTTTGAGAACAATCACCTAGTTCCAACATATGAGAGCAACAAAAGTTGCTTAGCACACTTTCTCATGTCGAAGCAACATTAGATTGCCTTGAACTTGTTTAAAAGAGATCACATGTGTAGAAGTCCTAGATTAGCACGGATAGCTCAAACGACCACGCTAGACATCATAACTCAACCAAACTAGTTCGTGACGGTTCACTGATAATCATAACTTCTAGCGTAAGAGAACAATCACCAATTTGCAACATATGAGAGCAACCTAAGTTGCTTAGCACACTTTCTCATGTGAAAGCGACATTACATGGGCCTTAAAGTTAGCAAAAAGAGATCACATGTGTAGAAGTCCTAGATTAGCACGAATAACTCAAACAACCACGCTAGACCTCATAACTGAACCAAAGTAGTTCTTGACGGTTCACCGATAATCATAACTTCTAACTTAAGAGAACAGTGACCTTCTTGTAACATATGACACCAATCTAAGTTTCTTAGCACACTTTCTCAAGTCAAAGCGTCATTAGATAGCCTTGAACTTAACAAAAAGAGATCTCATGTCTAGAAGTAATATATGAATACGGACAGCTAAAAGGATCAAGCTACACATCATAACTCGAACAAAGTAGTTCGTTACTGTTCACTGATAATCAAATCTTCTAGCGTAATAGAAAAATCACCAAGTTCCAACATATGAGAGCAACCTAAGTTGCTTAGGACACTTTCTCATGTCGAAGCAACATTAGATTGCCTTGAACTTGTTAAAAAGAGATCACATGTGTAGAAGTCCTAGATTAGCACGGAAAGCTCAAACGACGACGCTAGACATCATAACTATACCAAAGTAGTTCTTGACGGTTCATCGATAATTATAACTTCTAACTTAAGAGAACAATGACCTTCTTGTAACATATGACACCAATCTAAGTTTCTTAGCACACTTTCTCAAGTCAAAGCGTCATTAGATAGCCTTGAACTTAACAAAAATAGATCTCATGTCTAGAAGTAATATATGAATACGGACAGCTAAAAGGATCAAGCTACACATCATAACTCGAACAAAGTAGTTCGTTACTGTTCACTGATAATCAAATCTTCTAGCGTAATAGAAAAATCACCAAGTTCCAACATATGAGAGCAACCTAAGTTGCTTAGCACACTTTCTCATGTGAAAGCGACATTACATGGGCCTTAAAGTTAGCAAAAAGAGATCACATGTGTAGAAGTCCTAGATTAGCACGGATAGCGCAAACGACCACGCTAGACCTCATGACTCAACCAAAGTAGTTCTTGACGGTTCACCGATAATCATAACTTCTAACTTAACAGAACAGTGACCTTCTTGTAACATATGACACCAATCTAAGTTTCTTAGCACACTTTCTCAAGTCGAAGCGACATTAGATAGCCTTGAAATTAACAAAAAGAGATCTCATGTCTTGAAGTACTATATGATTACGGACTGCTGAAAGGATCAAGCTACACATCATAACTCGATTAAAGTAGTTCGTTACGGTTCTCTAATAATCATAACAATTAGCTTTTGAGAACAATCACCTAGTTCCAACATATGAGAGCAACAAAAGTTGCTTAGCACACTTTCTCATGTCGAAGCAACATTAGATTGCCTTGAACTTGTTTAAAAGAGATCACATGTGTAGAAGTCCTAGATTAGCACGGATAGCTCAAACGACCACGCTAGACATCATAACTCAACCAAACTAGTTCGTGACGGTTCACTGATAATCATAACTTCTAGCGTAAGAGAACAATCACCAATTTGCAACATATGAGAGCAACCTAAGTTGCTTAGCACACTTTCTCATGTGAAAGCGACATTACATGGGCCTTAAAGTTAGCAAAAAGAGATCACATGTGTAGAAGTCCTAGATTAGCACGAATAACTCAAACAACCACGCTAGACCTCATAACTGAACCAAAGTAGTTCTTGACGGTTCACCGATAATCATAACTTCTAACTTAAGAGAACAGTGACCTTCTTGTAACATATGACACCAATCTAAGTTTCTTAGCACACTTTCTCAAGTCAAACCGTCATTAGATAGCCTTGAACTTAACAAAAAGAGATCTCATGTCTAGAAGTAATATATGAATACGGACAGCTAAAAGGATCAAGCTACACATCATAACTCGAACAAAGTAGTTCGTTACTGTTCACTGATAATCAAATCTTCTAGCGTAATAGAAAAATCACCAAGTTCCAACATATGAGAGCAACCTAAGTTGCTTAGCACACTTTCTCATGTGAAAGCGACATTACATGGGCCTTAAAGTTAGCAAAAAGAGATCACATGTGTAGAAGTCCTAGATTAGCACGGATAGCGCAAACGACCACGCTAGACCTCATGACTCAACCAAAGTAGTTCTTGACGGTTCACCGATAATCATAACTTCTAACTTAACAGAACAGTGACCTTCTTGTAACATATGACACCAATCTAAGTTTCTTAGCACACTTTCTCAAGTCGAAGCGACATTAGATAGCCTTGAAATTAACAAAAAGAGATCTCATGTCTTGAAGTACTATATGATTACGGACTGCTGAAAGGATCAAGCTACACATCATAACTCGATTAAAGTAGTTCGTTACGGTTCTCTAATAATCATAACAATTAGCTTTTGAGAACAATCACCTAGTTCCAACATATGAGAGCAACAAAAGTTGCTTAGCACACTTTCTCATGTCGAAGCAACATTAGATTGCCTTGAACTTGTTTAAAAGAGATCACATGTGTAGAAGTCCTAGATTAGCACGGATAGCTCAAACGACCACGCTAGACATCATAACTCAACCAAACTAGTTCGTGACGGTTCACTGATAATCATAACTTCTAGCGTAAGAGAACAATCACCAATTTGCAACATATGAGAGCAACCTAAGTTGCTTAGCACACTTTCTCATGTGAAAGCGACATTACATGGGCCTTAAAGTTAGCAAAAAGAGATCACATGTGTAGAAGTCCTAGATTAGCACGAATAACTCAAACAACCACGCTAGACCTCATAACTGAACCAAAGTAGTTCTTGACGGTTCACCGATAATCATAACTTCTAACTTAAGAGAACAGTGACCTTCTTGTAACATATGACACCAATCTAAGTTTCTTAGCACACTTTCTCAAGTCAAACCGTCATTAGATAGCCTTGAACTTAACAAAAAGAGATCTCATGTCTAGAAGTAATATATGAATACGGACAGCTAAAAGGATCAAGCTACACATCATAACTCGAACAAAGTAGTTCGTTACTGTTCACTGATAATCAAATCTTCTAGCGTAATAGAAAAATCACCAAGTTCCAACATATGAGAGCAACCTAAGTTGCTTAGGACACTTTCTCATGTCGAAGCAACATTAGATTGCCTTGAACTTGTTAAAAAGAGATCACATGTGTAGAAGTCCTAGATTAGCACGGAAAGCTCAAACGACGACGCTAGACATCATAACTATACCAAAGTAGTTCTTGACGGTTCATCGATAATTATAACTTCTAACTTAAGAGAACAATGACCTTCTTGTAACATATGACACCAATCTAAGTTTCTTAGCACACTTTCTCAAGTCGAAGCGACATTAGATAGCCTTGAACTTAACAAAAAGAGATCTCATGTCTAGAAGTACTATATGAATACGGACAGCTGAAAGGATCTCTGATAATCATAACTTTTAGATTTTGAGAACAATCACCTAGTTCCATCATATGAGAGCAACAAAAGTTGCTTAGCACACTTTGTCATGTCATAGTGACATTACCTTGCCTAGAACTTGTTAAAAAGAGATCACATGTGTAGAAGTCCTAGATTAGCACAGATAGCTCAAACGACCACGCTAGACATCATAACTCAACCAAACTAGTTCGTGACGGTTCACTGATAATCATAACTTCTAGCGTAAGAGAACAATCACCAAATTGCAACATATGAGAGCAGCCTAAGTTGCTTAGCACACTTTCTCATGTGAAAGTGACATTACATGGGCCTCAAAGTTAGCAAAAAGAGATCACATGTGTAGAACTCCAAGATTAGCATGGATAGCTCAAACGACCACGCCAGACCTCATAACTCAACCAAAATAGTTCTTGATGGTTCACCGATAATCATAACTTATAACTTAAGAGAACAATGACCTTCTTGTAACATATAAGACCAATCTAAGTTTCTTAGCACACTTTCTCAAGTCGAAGTGACATTAGATAGCCTTGAACTTAGCAAAAAGAGATCTCATGTCTAGAAGTACGATATTAACACGGACTGCTGAAAGGATCAAGCTACACATCATAACTCGACCAAAGTAGTTCGTTACGGTTCACTTATAATCAAAACTTCTAGTGTCAGAGAACAATCACCAAGTTGCAACCTATGAGAGCAACCTAAGTTGCTTAGCACACTTTCTCATGTTAAAGCGACATTAGATGGGCCTTGAATTTAGCACAAAGAGATCAAATGTGTAGAAGTCCTAGATAAGCACGAATAACTCAAACGACCACGCTAGACATCATAACTCAACCAAAGTAGTTCATGAAACGATAGCCATAACTTCTAACTTAAGAGAACAATCACATAGTTGCAACATAATAGAGCAACCTAAGTTCCTTAGCACACTTTCTCATGTCAAAGCGACATTACATGGGCCTTGAAGTTAGCAAAAAGAGATCACATGTGTAGAAGTCCTAGATTAGCACGGATAGCTCAAACGACCACGCTAGACCTCATATCTCAACCAAAGTAGTTCTTGACGGTTCACCGATAATCATAACTTCTAACTTAACAGAACAGTGACCTTCTTGTAACATATGACACCAATCTAAGTTTCTTAGCACACTTTCTCAAGTCAAACCGTCATTAGATAGCCTTGAACTTAACAAAAAGAGATCTCATGTCTAGAAGTAATATATGAATACGGACAGCTAAAAGGATCAAGCTACACATCATAACTCGAACAAAGTAGTTCGTTACTGTTCACTGATAATCAAATCTTCTAGCGTAATAGAAAAATCACCAAGTTCCAACATATGAGAGCAACCTAAGTTGCTTAGGACACTTTCTCATGTCGAAGCAACATTTGATTGCCTTGAACTTGTTAAAAAGAGATCACATGTGTAGAAGTCCTAGATTAGCACGGAAAGCTCAAACGACGACGCTAGACATCATAACTATACCAAAGTAGTTCTTGACGGTTCATCGATAATTATAACTTCTAACTTAAGAGAACAATGACCTTCTTGTAACATATGACACCAATCTAAGTTTCTTAGCACACTTTCTCAAGTCGAAGCGACATTAGATAGCCTTGAACTTAACAAAAAGAGATCTCATGTCTAGAAGTACTATATGAATACGGACAGCTGAAAGGATCTCTGATAATCATAACTTTTAGATTTTGAGAACAATCACCTAGTTCCATCATATGAGAGCAACAAAAGTTGCTTAGCACACTTTGTCATGTCATAGTGACATTACCTTGCCTTGAACTTCGAAAAAAGATATCACATGTGTAGAAGTCCTAGATAAGAACGAATAGCTCAAACGACCAAGCTAGACCTCATAACTCGACCAAACTAGTTCGTGACGGTTCACTGAAAATCATAACTTCTAGCGTAAGAGAACAATCACCAATTTGCAACATATGAGAGCAACCTAAGTTGCTTAGCACACTTTCTCATGTGAAAGCGACATTACATGGGCCTTAAAGTTAGTAAAAAGAGATCACATGTGTAGAACTCCAAGATTAGCATGGATAGCTCAAAAGACCACGCCAGACCTCATAACTCAACCAAAATGGTTCTTGACTGTTCACCGATAATGATAACTTATAACTTAAGAGAACAATGAACTTATTGTAACATATGAGACCAATCTAAGTTTCTTAGCACACTTTCTCAAGTCGAAGTGACATTAGATAGCCTTGAACTTAGCAAAAAGAGATCTCATGTCTAGAAGTACTATATGAATACGGACTGCTGAAAGGATCAAGCTACACATCATAACTCGACCAAAGTAGTTCGTTACGGTTCCCTGATAATCAAAACTTCTAGTGTCAGAGAACAATAACCAAGTTGCAACATATGAGAGCAACCTAAGTTGCTTAGCACCCTTTCTCATGTTAAAGCAACATTACATGGGCCTTGAATTTAGCAAAAAGAGATCAAATGTGTAGAAGTCCTAGATAAGCACGAATAACTCAAACGACCACGCTAGACATCATAACTCAACCAAAGTAGTTCATGAAACGATAGCCATAACTTCTAACTTAAGAGAACAATCACATAGTTGCAACATAATAGAGCAACCTAAGTTCCTTAGCACACTTTCTCATGTCAAAGCGACATTACATGGGCCTTGAAGTTAGCAAAAAGAGATCACATGTGTAGAAGTCCTAGATTAGCACGGATAGCTCAAACGACCACGCTAGACCTCATATCTCAACCAAAGTAGTTCTTGACGGTTCACCGATAATCATAACTTCTAACTTAACAGAACAGTGACCTTCTTGTAACATATGACACCAATCTAAGTTTCTTAGCACACTTTCTCAAGTCGAAGCGACATTAGATAGCCTTGAACTTAACAAAAAGAGATCTCATGTCTTGAAGTACTATATGAATACGGACTGCTGAAAGGATCAAGCTACACATCATAACTCGATTAAAGTAGTTCGTTACGGTTCTCTAATAATCATAACAATTAGCTTTTGAGAACAATCACCTAGTTCCAACATATGAGAGCAACAAAAGTTGCTTAGCACACTTTCTCATGTCGAAGCAACATTAGATTGCCTTGAACTTGTTAAAAAGAGATCACATGTGTAGAAGTCCTAGATTAGCACAGATAGCTCAAACGACCACGCTAGACATCATAACTCAACCAAACTAGTTCGTGACGGTTCACTGATAATCATAACTTCTAGCGTAAGAGAACAATCACCAAATTGCAACATATGAGAGCAGCCTAAGTTGCTTAGCACACTTTCTCATGTGAAAGTGACATTACATGGGCCTCAAAGTTAGCAAAAAGAGATCACATGTGTAGAACTCCAAGATTAGCATGGATAGCTCAAACGACCACGCCAGACCTCATAACTCAACCAAAATAGTTCTTGATGGTTCACCGATAATCATAACTTATAACTTAAGAGAACAATGACCTTCTTGTAACATATAAGACCAATCTAAGTTTCTTAGCACACTTTCTCAAGTCGAAGTGACATTAGATAGCCTTGAACTTAGCAAAAAGAGATCTCATGTCTAGAAGTACGATATTAACACGGACTGCTGAAAGGATCAAGCTACACATCATAACTCGACCAAAGTAGTTCGTTACGGTTCACTTATAATCAAAACTTCTAGTGTCAGAGAACAATCACCAAGTTGCAACCTATGAGAGCAACCTAAGTTGCTTAGCACACTTTCTCATGTTAAAGCGACATTAGATGGGCCTTGAATTTAGCACAAAGAGATCAAATGTGTAGAAGTCCTAGATAAGCACGAATAACTCAAACAACCACGCTAGACCTCATAACTGAACCAAAGTAGTTCTTGACGGTTCACCGATAATCATAACTTCTAACTTAAGAGAACAGTGACCTTCTTGTAACATATGACAGCAATCTAAGTTTCTTAGCACACTTTCTCAAGTCAAAGCGTCATTAGATAGCCTTGAACTTAACAAAAAGAGATCTCATGTCTAGAAGTACTATATGAATACAGACAGCTGAATGGATCAAGCTACACATCATAACTCGACAAAAGTAGTTCGTTACGGTTCTCTGATAATTATAACTTTTAGCTTTTGAGAACAATCACCTAGTTCCATCATATGAGAGCAACAAAAGTTGCTTAGCACACTTTGTCATGTCAAAGTGACATTACCTTGCCTTGAACTTCGAAAAAAGATATCACATGTGTAGAAGTCCTAGATAAGAACGAATAGCTCAAACGACCAAGCTAGACCTCATAACTCGACCAAACTAGTTCGTGACGGTTCACTGATAATCATAACTTCTAGCCTAAGAGAACAATCACCAATTTGCAACATATGAGAGCAACCTAAGTTGCTTAGCACACTTTCTCATGTGAAAGCGACATTACATGGGCCTTAAAGTTAGTAAAAAGAGATCACATGTGTAGAACTCCAAGATTAGCATGGATAGCTCAAATGACCACGCCAGACCTCATAACTCAACCAAAATAGTTCTTGACGGTTCACTGATAATGATAACTTATAACTTAAGAGAACAATAACCTTCTTGTAACATATAAGACCAATCTAAGTTTCTTAGCACACTTTCTCAAGTCGAAGTGACATTAGATAGCCTTGAACTTAGCAAAAAGAGATCTCATGTCTAGAAGTACTATATGAATACGGACTGCTGAAAGGATCAAGCTACACATCATAACTCGACCAAAGTAGTTCGTTACGGTTCACTGATAATCAAAACTTCTAGTGTCAGAGAACAATCACCAACTTGCAACATATGAGAGCAACCTAAGTTGCTTAGCACCCTTTCTCATGTTAAAGCGACATTACATGGGCCTTGAATTTAGCAAAAAGAGATCAAATGTGTAGAAGTCCTAGATAAGCACGAATAACTCAAACGACCACGCTAGACTTCATAACTGAACCAAAGTAGTTCATGAAACGATACCATAACTTCTAACTTAAGAGAACAATCACATAGTTGCAACATAATAGAGCAACCTAAGTTGCTTACCACACTTTCTCATGTCAAAGCGACATTACATGGGCCTTGAAGTTAGCAAAAAGAGATCATATGTGTAGAAGTCCTAGATTAGCACGGACAGCTCAAACGACCACGCTAGACCTCATAACTCAACCAAAGTAGTTCTTGACGGTTCACTGATAATCATAACTTCTAACTTAACAAAACAGTGACCTTCTTGTAACAAATGACACCAATCTAAGTTTCTTAGCACACTTTCTCAAGTCGAAGCGACATTAGATAGCCTTGAAATTAACAAAAAGAGATCTTATGTCTTGAAGTACTATATGAATACGGACAGCTGAAAGGATCAAGCTACACATCATAACTCGACCAAAGTAGTTCGTTACGGTTCACTGATAATCAAAACTTCTAGTGTTAGAGAACAATCACCAACTTGCAACATATGAGAGCAACCTAAGTTGCTTAGCACCCTTTCTCATGTTAAAGCGACATTACATGGGCCTTGAATTTAGCAAAAAGAGATCAAATGTGTAGAAGTCCTAGATAAGCACGAATAACTCAAACGACCACGCTAGACCTCATAACTGAACCAAAGTAGTTCATGAAACGATAGCCATAACTTCTAACTTAAGAGAACAATCACATAGTTGCAACATAATAGAGCAACCTAAGTTCCTTAGCACACTTTCTCATGTCAAAGCGACATTACATGGGCCTTGAAGTTAGCAAAAAGAGATCACATGTGTAGAAGTCCTAGATTAGCACGGATAGCTCAAACGACCACGCTAGACCTCATAACTCAACCAAAGTAGTTCTTGACGGTTCACCGATAATCATAACTTATAACTTAAGAGAACAATGACCTTCTTGTAACATATGAGACCAATCTAAGTTTCTTAGCACACTTTCTGAAGTCGAAGCGACATTAGATAGCCTTGAAATTAACAAAAAGAGATCTCATGTCTTGAAGTACTATATGAATACGGACTGCTGAAAGGATCAAGCTACACATCATAACTCAATTAAAGTAGTTCGTTACGGTTCTCTAATAATCATAACAATTAGCTTTTGAGAACAATCACCTAGTTCCAACATATGAGAGCAACAAAAGTTGCTTAGCACACTTTCTCATGTCGAAGCAACATTAGATTGCCTTGAACTTGTTTAAAAGAGATCACATGTGTAGAAGTCCTAGATTAGCACGGATAGCTCAAACGACCACGCTAGACATCATAACTCAACCAAACTAGTTCGTGACGGTTCACTGATAATCATAACTTCTAGCGTAAGAGAACAATCACCAATTTGCAACATATGAGAGCAACCTAAGTTGCTTAGCACACTTTCTCATGTGAAAGCGACATTACATGGGCCTTAAAGTTAGCAAAAAAAGATCACATGTGTAGAAGTCCTAGATTAGCACGAATAACTCAAACGACCACGCTAGACTTCATAACTGAACCAAAGTAGTTCATGAAACGATAGCCATAACTTCTAACTTAAGAGAACAATCACATAGTTGCAACATAATAGAGCAACCTTAGTTGCTTAGCACACTTTCTCATGTCAAAGCGACATTACATGGGCCTTGAAGTTAGCAAAAAGAGATCATATGTGTAGAAGTCCTAGATTAGCACGGATAGCTCAAGCGACCACGCTAGACCTCATAACTCAACCAAAGTAGTTCTTGACGGTTCACCGATAATCATAACTTATAACTTAAGAGAACAATGACCCTCTTGTAAGATATGAGACAAATCTAAGTTTATTAGCACACTTTCTCAAGTCGAAGTGACATTAGATAGCCTTGAACTTAGCAAAAAGAGATCTCATGTCTAGAAGTACTATATGAATACGGGCTGCTGAAAGGATCAAGCTACACATCATAACTCGACCAAAGTAGTTTGTTACGGTTCACTGATAATCAAAACTTCTAGCGTCAGAGAACAATCACCAAGTTGCAACATATGAGAGCAACCTAAGTTGCTTAGCACACTTTCTCATGTTAAAGCGACATTACATGGGCCTTGAATTTAGCAAAAAGAGATCAAATGTGTAGAAGTCCTAGATAAGCACGAATAACTCAAACGACCACGCTAGACTTCATAACTGAACCAAAGTAGTTCATGAAACGATAGCCATAACTTCTAACTTAAGAGAACAATCACATAGTTGCAACATAATAGAGCAACCTAAGTTGCTTACCACACTTTCTCATATCAAAGCGACATTACATGGGCCTTGAAGTTAGCAAAAAGAGATCATATGTGTAGAAGTCCTAGATTAGCACGGACAGCTCAAACGACCACGCTAGACCTCATAACTCAACCAAAGTAGTTCTTGACGGTTCACTGATAATCATAACTTCTAACTTAACAGAACAGTGACCTTCTTGTAACAAATGACACCAATCTAAGTTTCTTAGCACACTTTCTCAAGTCGAAGCGACATTAGATAGCCTTGAAATTAACAAAAAGAGATCTTATGTCCTGAAGTACTATATGAATACGGACAGCTGAAAGGATCAAGCTACACATCATAACTCGACCAAAGTAGTTCGTTACGGTTCTCTGATAATCATAACTTTTAGCTTTTGAGAACAATCACCTAGTTCCAACATATGAGAGCAACAAAAGTTGCTTAGCACACTTTGTCATGTCGAAGCGACATTACCTTGCCTTCAACTTCGAAAAAAGATATCACATGTGTAGAAGTCCTAGGTAAGAACGAATAGCTCAAACGACCAACCTAGACATCATAACTCAACCAAACTAGTTCGTGACGGTTCACTGATAATCATAACTTCTAGCGTAAGAGAACAATCACCAATTTGCAACATATGAGAGCAACCTAAGTTGCTTAGCACACTTTCTCATGTGAAAGCGACATTACATGGGCCTTAAAGTTAGCAAAAAGAGATCACATGTGTAGAAGTCCTAGATTAGCACGGATAGCGCAAACGACCACGCTAGACCTCATAACTCAACCAAAGTAGTTCTTGACGGTTCACCGATAATCATAACTTCTAACTTAACAGAACAGTGACCTTCTTGTAACATATGACACCAATCTAAGTTTCTTAGCACACTTTCTCAAGTCGAAGCGACATTAGATAGCCTTGAACTTAACAAAAAGAGATCTCATGTCTTGAAGTACTATATGGATACGGACTGCTGAAAGGATCAAGCTACACATCATAACTCGACCAAAGTAGTTCGTTACGGTTCTCTAATAATCATAACAATTAGCTTTTGAGAACAATCACCTAGTTCCAACATATGAGAGCAACAAAAGTTGCTTAGCACACTTTCTCATGTCGAAGCAACATTAGATTGCCTTGAACTTGTTAAAAAGAGATCACATGTGTAGAAGTCCTAGATTTGCACGGATAGCTCAAACGACCACGCTAGACATCATAACTCAACCAAACTAGTTCGTGACGGTTCACTGATAATCATAACTTCTAGCGTAAGAGAACAATCACCAATTTGCAACATATGAGAGCAACCTAAGTTGCTTAGCACACTTTCTCATGTGAAAGCGACATTACATGGGCCTTAAAGTTAGCAAAAAGAGATCACATGTGTAGAACTCCAAGATTAGCACGGATAGCGCAAACGACCACGCCAGACCTCATAACTCAACCAAAATAGTTCTTGACGGTTCACCGATAATCATAACTTATAACTTAAGAGAACAATGACCTTCTTGTAAGATATGAGACAAATCTAAGTTTATTAGCACACTTTCTCAAGTCGAAGTGACATTAGATAGCCTTGAACTTAGCAAAAAGAGATCTCATGTCTAGAAGTACTATATGAATACGGGCTGCTGAAAGGATCAAGCTACACATCATAACTTGACCAAAGTAGTTTGTTACGGTTCACTGATAATCAAAACTTCTAGCGTCAGAGAACAATCACCAAGTTGCAACATATGAGAGCAACCTAAGTTGCTTAGCACACTTTCTCATGTTAAAGCGACATTACATGGGCCTTGAATTTAGCAAAAAGAGATCAAATGTGTAGAAGTCCTAGATTAGCACGGACAGCTCAAACGACCACGCTAGACCTCATAACTCAACCAAAGTAGTTCTTGACGGTTCACTGATAATCATAACTTCTAACTTAACAGAACAGTGACCTTCTTGTAACAAATGACACCAATCTAAGTTTCTTGGCACACTTTCTCAAGTCGAAGCGACATTAGATAGCCTTGAAATTAACAAAAAGAGATCTTATGTCTTGAAGTACTATATGAATACGGACAGCTGAAAGGATCAAGCTACACATCATAACTCGACCAAAGTAGTTCGTTACGGTTCTGTGATAATCATAACTTTTAGCTTTTGAGAACAATCACCTAGTTCCAACATATGAGAGCAACAAAAGTTGCTTAGCACACTTTGTCATGTCGAAGCGACATTACCTTGCCTTCAACTTCGAAAAAAGATATCACATGTGTAGAAGTCCTAGGTAAGAACGAATAGCTCAAACGACCAACCTAGACATCATAACTCAACCAAACTAGTTCGTGACGGTTTACTGATAATCATAACTTCTAGCGTAAGAGAACAATCACCAATTTGCAACATATGAGAGCAACCTAAGTTGCTTAGCACACTTTCTCATGTAAAAGCGACATTACATGGGCCTTAAAGTTAGCAAAAAGAGATCACATGTGTAGAAGTCCTAGATTAGCACGGATAGCGCAAACGACCACGCTAGACCTCATAACTCAACCAAAGTAGTTATTGACGGTTCACCGATAATCATAACTTCTAACTTAACAGAACAGTGACCTTCTTGTAACATATGACACCAATCTAAGTTTCTTAGCACACTTTCTCAAGTCGAAGCGACATTAGATAGCCTTGAACTTAACAAAAAGAGATCTCATGTCTTGAAGTACTATATGGATACAGACTGCTGAAAGGATCAAGCTACACATCATAACTCGACCAAAGTAGTTCGTTACGGTTCTCTAATAATCATAACAATTAGCTTTTGAGAACAATCACCTAGTTCCAACATATGAGAGCAACAAAAGTTGCTTAGCACACTTTCTCATGTCGAAGCAACATTAGATTGCCTTGAACTGCTTAAAAAGAGATCACATGTGTAGAAGTCCTAGATTTGCACGGATAGCTCAAACGACCATGCTAGACATCATAACTCAACCAAACTAGTTCGTGACGGTTCACTGATAATCATAACTTCTAGCGTAAGAGAACAATCACCAATTTGCAACATATGAGAGCAACCTAAGTTGCTTAGCACACTTTCTCATGTTAAAGCGACATTACATGGGCCTTAAAGTTAGCAAAAAGAGATCACATGTGTAGAACTCCAAGATTAGCACGGATAGCGCAAACGACCACGCCAGACCTCATAACTCAACCAAAATAGTTCTTGACGGTTCACCGATAATCATAACTTATAACTTAAGAGAACAATGACCTTCTTGTAAGATATGAGACAAATCTAAGTTTATTAGCACACTTTCTCAAGTCGAAGTGACATTAGATAGCCTTGAACTTAGCAAAAAGAGATCTCATGTCTAGAAGTACTATATGAATACGGGCTGCTGAAAGGATCAAGCTACACATCATAACTTGACCAAAGTAGTTTGTTACGGTTCACTGATAATCAAAACTTCTAGCGTCAGAGAACAATCACCAAGTTGCAACATATGAGAGCAACCTAAGTTGCTTAGCACACTTTCTCATGTTAAAGCGACATTACATGGGCCTTGAATTTAGCAAAAAGAGATCAAATGTGTAGAAGTCCTAGATTAGCACGGACAGCTCAAACGACCACGCTAGACCTCATAACTCAACCAAAGTAGTTCTTGACGGTTCACTGATAATCATAACTTCTAACTTAACAGAACAGTGACCTTCTTGTAACAAATGACACCAATCTAAGTTTCTTGGCACACTTTCTCAAGTCGAAGCGACATTAGATAGCCTTGAAATTAACAAAAAGAGATCTTATGTCTTGAAGTACTATATGAATACGGACAGCTGAAAGGATCAAGCTACACATCATAACTCGACCAAAGTAGTTCGTTACGGTTCTGTGATAATCATAACTTTTAGCTTTTGAGAACAATCACCTAGTTCCAACATATGAGAGCAACAAAAGTTGCTTAGCACACTTTGTCATGTCGAAGCGACATTACCTTGCCTTCAACTTCGAAAAAAGATATCACATGTGTAGAAGTCCTAGGTAAGAACGAATAGCTCAAACGACCAACCTAGACATCATAACTCAACCAAACTAGTTCGTGACGGTTTACTGATAATCATAACTTCTAGCGTAAGAGAACAATCACCAATTTGCAACATATGAGAGCAACCTAAGTTGCTTAGCACACTTTCTCATGTAAAAGCGACATTACATGGGCCTTAAAGTTAGCAAAAAGAGATCACATGTGTAGAAGTCCTAGATTAGCACGGATAGCGCAAACGACCACGCTAGACCTCATAACTCAACCAAAGTAGTTTCTCT
>JAKUCM010003489.1:0-28802 GCA_023374145.1 Lepidium sativum
AAGAAAAAGGATGAGACTGGCAATGAGGAAAAGAAAGATGGAAATGAAGAGGACAAACTTGAAATTGAGTCTGATGTACCAAGCAGCTTTGAAGATTCAGTTAGAGAGATAAATACAGAAGAGTAAAGCTACTGTGTAGATGATGAAAATACACAAAAGGATGGAGACAAATAACCAAGATATTTTGTTTCAAAGATGTTTTGATAATAGTTCTATATAACTCTCAAATAATTTCAGTGATTATATTATTTTTGAAGGCAAAATCACATAGGACAGATTTTGGAACTCCAAAACTCAACATCTTGAGTCAAGAAAGTTTCGAAAAAGAAGATACTGCAAATTTGACGGAAGCTCGAAAGCATGAAAAAGAAAGAGGTGACTCAGCAGTGAAGAAAACTAGGGGTAAAAGAGCTCGAAAAAAAATTGAAAAAGAGACAACTAGACATACATTAGGTAATATACATAAAGAAAAGACTGAAGAGAAAGGAAAAACTTATAAAAGAAAAAGAAGGGCAGAACTAGTCACAGAGGTGAAATCAAATACAAAATTCTCTAAATCAAATACAAAAATCTTTTTTAACTATTTTTTGTTTTGTATTTGTTTGGTTGATTATTAATATCTCTTCATAAAACGTGCAAAAGTAAAAAAGAAGCAGAAATCAAATTTCCCTCCACCATGCCAACGGGGAAATGTACCATCAATGCACACTCATGCTCCTTATACAACTGAGAAGAAAAAGAATAAAGTGCTCTACCCGTTTGCAAAGCTGATGCAGAAAGGGTTGAAAAACTATAACAATGGAAAAAAGAAGAAATAAACGTAAGTTTATAAGATGGTTTATGAAATCAAATAAATTAAAATTTAGTTTTAAATTCTTATAAGGTTATATAAACTTGAATGCAAGCAAGTCATAATTGGAAGATATAATATCAATACCAAATGGTTTATTGCTTTTGAGACACGAGAGAACAGATTTCAAACACAATAAAGCAAATATTCTTCAATTTATTACTTATAAAGATAGTTGACAACTTTTATAAGAAAGTTTATGATATCTAAGAGTTTGTTTTAAACATCGATTAGAGATCTTTTCATATTTTTTTTCAACATAGCATGTTGATAACATGATTTTACTTTACTTCTCAAATTCTATTACACTAAGATGTTGACGCAGTATAGTAGGTGTCAATCAAATGGTAGTGTAATTAACAATCTGAATTTGATAGACCACTCTAATTCAAGACATATCGATTCAATGGTTTTTATAAACTATTAACCTAAATGAGCAATTTGAACAACATGAAACAGAAATAAAAATCAAATAAGCAAAACACAAATCGAATTAAGAACTTCAAAAGTAACAGAGCAAAGTGTAGCGAAGAACAAAATAACGGAGCAAAGTGCAGTGAAGAACATGAAATCAAACAGTGCAAAGAACTAAACAACGGATGAGACATTTAGCCTTTCGAGAGCTAAATGTCTAAGAACATACTTCATTTGATAAAAAAAGAAACAAGCATTAACAACACCGAAACAAAAGAGATCTAGGCTAATCTACTCTCAAGGGACTTAGAAAACTTAAGATACACGGTTCTCTAATCTGTTCCCGCAGGGAACCCTAAATTACTTACTCAGAAACCATGGGTGAAACAATCAAAACAAAAATCAAAATGAAAGTTATTATCATAAAATTAAGAAGGTAAACTCAAATGAAAACAAACTGAAAATTGCATTAAAAGATCATAAAACGAATGTCGAATTTTGTTTTCGAATTACAACAACATAAAGCTCAAAAGATTTCTTGAATTAGTACTAAAAACTTAGATGATCGTCTTTGTGACATAAAAAGGGTATTTATACTCACCCCCATTTATCAATAAACTAAAACTCCAAATGCAAAGTGTATGCTATGAAATTGTAACTTATATGAACAAACTAAAAATGACTTGAATGTGATGCAAATGCGACATATTTGTATGAAAACGAACTAGAAATGACACCTAAAACTACTTAAAACGCGTACATATTACATGTTAAAGTAGGACTAGAGATGTTGAGGATGCGGAAAAGACACTATCCAGAGATTTTATTAAACAAGAAAGCTGCAAATGTTGGAGAATCTTTTTTGAAGATTATTGATAAGTCATACATTGAGTTCATAGAGGATACCGATGGATTCAAGTTTCAGTTTCTATAAGACACAACAATTTTTTTTGGAGAAAGCGTTGATATTCTTACTATGTAGTGTTTGAAACAAAAGTACTGGTTTGTAGTTAAGGTGAGCATCAAAAAGAGAACCATCTCATTGATAGACACAATTAGAAGAAAACAGACATCGAAATCCAAAAGAACACATCTTGCTGCATAATCTGTTTTAATTCCATATATAAGGGAAGACATGGATGTTCCCCTTACAAGCTTCAGATCAATGAAAAATAACCACATGTTAGTTGATTATTTACATGGTGAAGAGGTTTGGAATGTTGAAGATCGATGAAAGACATACAAATTAATAATTTTATTTATTTCAGGTTTCAAAAATTGAAGATTCTGGAATCTAAATGCTGAAGATTATGGAATGTCTACTACTGAAAGTACTTGACTGGTCAAAGTTATATGAAGAAAGTTTGGAAAATCTGAAGATGAAACTTACATCTCATATATTTTCATAAATGCAAAAGTAACTTATTTTATTTTAGGCTGTTTATGATTTAGAACTACTACTATGATTGTTTCTTTGATACTCTTTTTATCAAGTACTAATGTTTGTATTTATACATATCAATCATGATTATAAAATTGGAGACATATTTATTATTTTCCCATCTTAGTATTTTCGTTTGGTCTTACATAGATTTATAAGAAACTTTATAAACATTTATAAACGCCAAAAACTAAAACCATACAGATTATTATTTGAAAACACTATGGAAATTGGAACTTAATTCCATAGGCATCCACATAGGGAAAAGTTGGTTAATTATTTATGTATTCTATCTATAATAATAAAATAACGATAATTTTTGTATCAAATCTCAGAATGTTGGACATTGTCTATCATTTAGTTTGTTTTTTTTTTGTTTTATACGGTTTTATAAGATTTTGTATAAAACTTATTAAAATAAGCAGTAAAAAGAAATAAAGTTTTTGATTCCGATTAACATATATTAACAATGGTTAAACCGCTTAGACGTTAAAGTGCCTTGACATTCCACCGCTTGTAAAACCGATATAAGGATTAATTATGAATAAAAATATTCCACATATTCAGTTCCAGATGGAAAACTGAAGCGATGTGACTTAATGGGTTGAGACTGAGAAAACTCAACCTCATTACAAATTCTAGCAAAACAAGCTCTCTCAAAATTTAGAGTAGGAAGATCAACTTTCACCAGATTCCTAAAACCCACAACTTCAAAAGAATAACTTTGTGATAGAAATTAGTTGGGATATCTAACACTCTAACCCACACTGGTGTCGTCAAAATCTTATCACTACGAGTATCAAAATCGGGGTACCAAGTTGGGGTCATAAGATACCCACCAAATACTCTCCATAGACCACCTGAAAGAGTCGCCAAATATGTATTGAACATGAATTTTAAGTGATTTTTGATAAAGAGCAACTAATGTGTAATACAGACTTGATTTTCTAAACTCTTATAAAATCTAGTGGAGTTAAAACAATGATTTAGAAAAGTACAGTCTAATTTGTCTAGCTCTTTTGAGATTTGTGGTCAAATACCCGAACTAATAGATTGGAGAACTAGTGTTCAATATCTCCCGCTACAAGTGGAATATTGATTTTAGGGAGTAAAATTTGAATTATGAATCTGATTTTGTCGAATGAATTGTTGACAAAAAGGTACAATCGAATCCACTATTATTTAAAATATTCTATCTATATGATTTTAACTCATTCTAAGGGATTATAAAGTATTTTAGAGGATTTATTTAGTTTAAAATACAAAAATCTAAATCTCATACTTTCAAGTATAGTTTTAGAGAGTTTTATAATTAGCTATAAGAATTTCTCTGAATTTATCTACAATTTTCTAAAACTTTAATGGGGTTTAAGTAGCTTAGTCTATAAAATTTTGAGATTTAAATGACAATTCAATAAAGTTCGTAACTTATTTTACAAAGTTTATGGTTTTTTGATATTTTTCCAAAATATAACTCATTCAAAATAATTCAGAATTCATAGTTCAATACACAACTCTACAAGTTTTTTAAGAATCAATTATTCTATGAAACATAATATTATTTCTTTGTTACTAAACTAATATGTTAATTTCAAATTTAATTCTAACATAACATTATATCTTTGTTAGTTTTTGAATTTAACTTATTCAGCTAAATTCTATATAGTCCATCAGATTTTACACTCAACAAAATTGTGCAGTTATCTTTAACATCTTTGATTTTTGTTTTCATATTAACTTTTGTAGTTTTTATCTTTTTAAATGCCTAAATCTATAAGCACTTATTGAAAGTGCATTTTTCAAAAGAATTTGAAATGTTGTGGTTTCTTAATAGTTAGATGAAAGAACGACTAGAATATTCTATTATCACCCACTAATTACTAGAATAGTATTTTCACTTTACATAATTTAAAATATGTAGAAATGTCATAAACGTTTCTTTTTTTGTGACGGTTTTATTACGAGAATGATATAAATTTTTTTTTTTTTTTAATTTTTGTTTTTATTATGAAAATTTCACTAAAACTTTTTTTATTGTTTTTGAGAAAAAAATGAGTTTTTTCCAAACTTTTTTGAATTTAAAAGCGTTTTGTTTAGAAACGTTTTAGTTTTGTAGGTTTGTTGGTTAAGTGTAGATTTTGTTTAAAGGTTTGTAGGTTTGTCTATTTTTTTTTTCAAATACATGTAGTAAAAAACGTGTGACTTAAGTTCTTTTTGGCACTTTGTGGCATTTAGTTTGAGGTGTCTAAGCTAAATAATTTAACTAAGAATTTGAAATAAAATCTACATAAATAAGTAATAGGTTGAATAAAGATGAAAATGGTGTCAATGGTCATTGACTACGTTTTTTATGTAGAAGAATAAAATATGTGTATTTTAAAATGTTGGAGTAAACAGTCTTTATAAACCTTATAGGTTTTATAGCCGGAAAACCTACAAAATAGACAAGGAAAATCTAGAGTATAAAGTAAAACCCCCAATGTAGAAGAACTAAGTCGTATAATAACATAAAAATGATCAAATAGGAAAACCTATAAGACGTAAAAGTAAACATACAATAAGAGAGATATGTCTTACACATATAAACCTATAAAAAAGGCTGTAGAAATGAAACATAAGCCTACAACAAAGACTATAAAAACCTACATCAAAGAAGTTAAATAGGAAACATAGACCTACAACAAAGACCATAGAAAAACCAACAACAAATAATCATTAAACCTACAACTATCAAAAACAAAACCTACATAACAAGATAACGAGATCGAGAAATAAAAGAAATTAATCCTACAAAACCTACAATGACTGATAAATAAACCTACAAAGGATACCATATCAAAATAAACTACAAAGAATCATTAAACCTACAACAAACAAATCAAAAACTACATAAGAGGATAACTAATTTGAGAACTAAGAGAAATTAATCATTTAAAACGTACAATGAATGATAAATAAACCTAGAAAAGAGGGGAAATGGTCAATTTCAGAGTGAACATTTTCCATCGTGCTGAATTTAACATGAAATATAGAGCAGTGCATAATCCTATACAAACTGTCTAAAAATTTAAATAAACTACATTAACTTTAAATCGTGGGCCAAAATCAACTTTGATCGTTAAAAATGTTAGTCAACAGTTAAACAATGTTAAATGACACATGTGTAGTAAGACAAAGGGTCATTTTCAAATCGAATTTCTTTTGAAGTGTAGTAGAAAATTGAATTAAAGTACTATAAAATTATTACAAATTTTATGACTAATATTCAAAAGGAATTTATAAAAGTGAAGTGTAAATTTTAATAGATAAATATTACTATCACAATATAAGGATTTACATATAATATATCAAATTTTCATTAATTTTAAGAATTTAGAGTTCAAATTTTCTGGCATAAATCCTCATTTTTGGTAAATTTGTGAGCCATGGTTTTTGTAAAATCTCGTTTCACTATATTTTAATTAGTTTTGAAAGTTTATAAATTTCAAGATTTATAGCTTAAAACCATATGTTTTGGTCATGTGTGGGTTAATTACCTTTCTCTTCAATGTTGATTAAATTTGTGAATTTATATATTTCAAATTATACATACAAAGAAAATATATTTACTAAAGTTTTGCTATTACATGTAAATATTTATATTTACATATATAATTTTTATCGATCTAAATTTAAACTTGAATATATTTTTTTGTGAATATTAATTATAGAAATAGTAATAAATTTTATACGTATAATTTAATTTAATTAATTTATTTATTTCAATTTATTTGAAATAAGCACTTCAAAAGAAGTTGAGTTTGAAAATGGCTATTTTCTTATTGTATACATGTTATTTAACAGAGATTTAATCGTTGACTAACATTTTAACGGTCAATATTGATTTGGGCCTAAGATTTTAAAGTTCATATTCATTATTTGAATTTTTTTACAGTTCTTGTAGGATTATGCATTGCTATATAACTCATGTTGAAATTGGCATGATATAAAAAATTCACTTTGAAAATGACCATTTTCCCTACAAAAGAGACATAAAAACGTACAACAGGGAATTATTAAACCTACAACAAACGACAACAAAACCTACATAACGGAAACCATAACCGACAAACAAGACGAACACAAACCTACAAAACTGAATGTGTTCAGAGATTCGTACGAGATATTTCAAACAAAGTTGAACTTATAAACCTACAAAACAAAGAGAATTTAACAAGAAACTTACAACAAATAAACTAACACAGGAGAACTTTATCAAGGAAATTTAACTTTTAAACCTACATAATATAAGACACTTAAACCTACAACAAAGGAGAATGAAGACCTACATCACTTTATAAGAAAGCATACAACGTTAAAGATGATTTTCGTATGTTTTTTTATTTGATGAAGTGAAATTTTTCATTAATGGCAGTTTTGAAAGAAAAATCTTTTCAAAGGACAGAGAGGTAAAATCTTGCTCCTCAGAGTTGCAGTCTTGGACTTCGTGTAGAATTGGTCAGGAAATGCTGCTCGAACCTGAGCCCACGTGGTGAGTGATCCTAGAGGTAGTGAGCGTAACCACCTGGAAGCTCTGTCAGAGAGTGAGTGATGGAAGATCTTACACTTCACATAATCAGCAAGTACACCATTAGAGCTAGTGGTCCCGCATATGTTCTCGAAGTTCTCTATGTGGTCCATAGGATTCTCCCCTGGAAGTCCATTGATGACATACTGCTTGACTAACCCAATGAGCTGAGGTTTGATCTCATAATCATTCCTCTCAATAGCAGGAGGTCGGATAGCTGAGCGATTTCGATAGTAAGTGTGTGGAGTATCCATGTCTCCTATTGCTATGCGTTGAGCAGGCTCCCATACTCTCCTAATCTCAGCCAACTCTCTCTGAAACTCCTGTACCATTGTGGCCATGTCCTGCGGATCATGCGCTTGAGCAGGCTCCCGCTCTTCGGTTTTCTCTCTCAACTCTCGCAAGCTCCTGATTATCTAAATTGAATAGGTGTTCTGACCCTTGACTTCTGGTCATACACCTGGAAAAGAACAAAATTAAACAAAAAGAAAAATGTAAGTAACGATATAGACTTGAAACTGTGAGCAGAAAATTGAAAGACAACTATTGGTTCCCCGGCAACGGCGCCAAAAACTTGATACTACGAGTTTTAACCCTATATCCTACTGCAAGTGCACAACAAACGAAATAGTATTTAGGGATTGAATCCACGAAGAACCAAGTTACACTCTCAATTCCTATTGAATCACAAGCTATATCAATCGAATAAATGAAGTGAATTCTAACAACTTAGATGTGAATGTAATCAAATAATTAAGGCAATCGGATGTCGGGTATTCATTCGGGAGTTAGAATTCTTGTCAGAGAAATTATTCAGGGACTACTCTAATCTTATTCTCGGCTTGAACATAAGTAAAGATAAACCAACTCTCGTTGAATCTACCCCTCTATCGATAACCTAAAAACTCTCGTTGGTTTCAGATTACAAATAGGCTTTATCGTTTGGGTTCAATTACCCACAATCCGACCTAGCATCAACTCTTGTTGGTAGTGAAGGAATTGCTCTTCTAATCTAGTTTTAGTTCTTAACAATCTTCTGGAAGGTTAACAACCTAAAATCATTGACTAGGTGATCAGCCTAATCTATGCATTATATTCGAGTATGAGAAGGAGAATCATCCACTAATCAATCCTATTTGTTCTCCAACAATGAATTCTAAAACCCTAGAATCCCTAGATCCAATCTAAGATCTAATCAGACATAGAACAACAAATTTGGCAAGTCATGATGAACTGAAATTGAAATTGCATAAAGATAGAATAAAGAGGATTCAAAAATTCTTCTCAAGTATGAAGAGATCTTCTTCCTTGCTTACAAACTCTCAAAACGCTGTAAAATTTCGTTCTCCAATATCAAAAGACTGCTTCCAATAAAAATAGGAAAAAGAGTATTTATAGGGCCCAAAACAAGGGTTGAAAATCGTGAAATTAGGTTTCTTTGAAAGGCTAGGATCGATCGAGCGAGCACTAGGCGATCGATCGATCCCTTGGATGATGAGTCGATCTTCTCAGAAACCAAGTCGTTCTTCAGATCATGCGCATAATCCTTTTAGATGATTGATCGATCGATCCTTGATAGATCGATCGGTCCTTCCTTTCGTGGAGAATGATGGAAAATGCTTCAAACCTCTCCAAAGTCCACCTTCAAACATGATTCCAACTCTGAACGTTTTTTACCTGAAATCTCAATAAAACATAGACAAATTTTCCAAATATAACTGTAATAATGAGTTCAAAACCGACAAAATATGAGGAACATCAAAGGTAATCTACATGAATTTGACTAATTCTACAAATATAAAGCTCGTCGACCACCTTCGTATCACGTTAAGTATCTAGATTTGAAATTATCGGGATTTGACATCATAATAGTGACGATCCCACATCATCCAACAAGTATATATAGAATCGTCTTACTTATAAACAGTACTCCAAATTTCAAGTACAACTCGAATTTGAGCATTTGCAGATTAACATTCTAAGACCTAAGAAATCATCCATTTACCCGACAAATACCATATTGAGGTAAGAATATATTTTTCATATTTTTCTTTGAGAAGACTAAAACAGTGAAAAGGAAACTAAATATATGTTTTAACACGTGAATCACGTTATCTCAAGTGATGTTCTTAGAGATTTGGGGATTTGGATAGTAGATATAATCTTGTCGATCCAATTGTTTTGATAAAAATAAAAACAAATAAAACAATTAATACAGGGATATTGGCGTTTAGATCGGATTGAAAAAATGAATGGCTTAAACGTTCAACGAACATTAGAATAGGACATAAGACTCACCAAAATGTCCTCGTCAAAATCTTTGCTCGAAATTTCGTTATTTTTCTGAAGCTAAACGACGCCTTCCATTCCTTGGTTGGATCTCAATAACCCTAATAAAATTCAACAACTTGACTTGCAAGTTGCACCAAAGTGAACTTAAGAAGAGACAAATGTCTCTAACGCGTAGACACCGTATCCATTTATTAATTGTTAAGACATTTCAACTCATATTTTCAGTAAGCTCATTAGGTATACTCCATGCCAATTCACATTACGATTAGGAAATTTCCATGTTCTTTCACTACTATTTTGCTATATATATGTTTGTGTGTGTATGTTAAGATCATAAACATAATAACAAAAAATAATTCCACCTCTCTATACAAAATTCATTAGCTCAACTATGGAGCACCGTTTCTTGGCGTCCTTAGAGCATGTTTGATGGTGAGACTATGAGAGTCTCATATAATTAAAAAATAATAAAAAAATAAGAAAATGATGAGATTATGCTTGATATGTCTCCACAGAATTAGACCAATTATACCTTTCATAGAGACCAATCATACCTTTTATTAAATTTATTACTAAACAAAATTTTAGATACTTTTTAGAGTATCACCATTAAACATGTCCTTAACTCTTCTTCTCGGCCTATTACTCGTCAGTACAAATATCGCATGTTATTTACCTATCTCATTAACTATGTTTACTGAATATTTAAAACATGATTACATTGTACCATTGCTAATTATATATCTATTTTAATTTTTAAAATGATCAGATATGTTTTAGACTAACACTTAACATATTTTATAATGGAACGTTTAGATTGTTATTACTAATGTATATATCAATCACGCTACATATGATAATTAATGTATCAATGGGGTTAATATTTGACAGTTGGACAAGTGGGCGTTTGTTATGGAGGAATGGGCAATAATCTCCCGTCGCCGGCAGAAACCGTTGAGCTCTTCAAACAGAATAATATCCGGCGAGTTAGGCTATACAATCCGGACCCTGACGTTCTTAACGCCTTACGTGGCTCCAACATCGAAGTGATGTTGGGACTTCCTATAATATCCCCGAATTAGAGAGTGTGGCCAAGACCAATCAGAAGCTGACAGGTGGGTTGAAGCCAACGTCACAAATTATATAAAAGATGTCAACTTCCGTTACATTTCTGTTGGGAATGAATTGCACACTGGCCGCGACCATTATGCACAATTCCTCGTCCGGGCCATGGAAAACATTGACGGGGCGATTTCACGAGCTGGACACGATGGTCGTATCAAGGTATAGAAATATTCAGTGTATTGACAAATGAGTTATAAATATTTCTGTAATTAAAAACTTTGAAAAACTTCAGACAAAATGTCTAAATAGCAATCGAAAAAGTAGTCACGATCCCATAGCAATGAAAATTATATGTGGCATGTTTTGTGGCTGTGAAATCGTCAAATGTTTTTTATTGGCTGTTGAGACATTTTTTGCAGTTTTTTTTAATGGTTTTCAGCTACTGAATTTCTTTATGTATCATTTGCGTTTACATATTTCAATGAGGTTCACAAAATAACGTAAACTACAAACATTAAAGTTTCTTTCTAAGTTTACGTACATTTTGCAAAATTATCTTAAATGTAACTTTTGTTTTATGAACATCATCTTATATATATGATGTATTATTATTCATTAACAGGTTTCCACGGCGGTAGACATGACAGTACTCGAAGCGTCTTACCCACCTTCCAACGGTTCGTTTAGCCAAAACGCTAGGGTGCTAATGGACCCAATCATACGTTTCTTGGTGAAGAAGCAATCTCCTTTACACTTAAACCTCTACACTTACATCAGCTACGATGCTAATAAAGATATCACCCTCGATTACGCTCTCTTCAAGGCTCCAGAAGGAACAGTCTTAGACCTTCCATATTTTTACCAAAACCTATTCGATGCAATGCTCGATACTGTGTACACAGCTCTAGAGAGATCCGGTGGTGAATCACTGGAAATTGTTGTATCGGAGACTGGATGGCCAACAGATGGAGGAAATGATACAAATGTGGAGAATGCGAAAACTTATAACACTAATTTGATTAATCATGTGAAGAATGGTACACCAAAGAGGCGAGGGATGGCTATTGAGACTTATATATTTGCGATGTACGATGAGAATATGAAGAGTGATGACGCAGTTGAAAGGTTTTGGGGGCTTTTGAATCCCAACAAGGAGCCTAAGTACGATGTTAACTTTGCTTGAGCCAAACCAATGCTCCATTCAAGGATCTTCTCGATTTAATCTCTGAAGATTAATGAAATTAATATAGATATAATAAGGTTATAAGCTTGCCAAAGAAATAAGATACTTCAAGTTTTGTATTATAATACATTTGCAAGAAATAAAGTTGGAGATATTAATGTAATGAATCGAGAATGCTTTTATTTCTACCCTAACAAAATTTGTATTTTGGTGGAATGTCGATTTTGTTCTTTAATCATTGAAGGAATCGTTGTGGCTTGAGTCTCAATAATTATTATCTCTATATGGTATACATTTTGTCGTTCATCAGAAACCGATCACATGTAGAAGATTGTTCCGTGGGATCGAAGGTGTAGATTGTAGACTTTAGTGTCTAACGTATTTAATCTGCCATTAATGGTCCAAAAAACCATTTTGAACGTAAAACATTTAATAACAATGATTCATGTCTGAATATGCAGGACTCTGATTAACGGCTTACATTACCATGTTCGAATTCATTGCCCAATAAAATTATAATCATCTAAATTACATTACCATGTTTTGGTTTTTGTTTGTTTTGGTTAATTCATCCGGTAAAACACTTGTCTCTCGAGCTTTTGTGTAGAATACTCAATTGTTACTCTTTAACGCAAATAGTTATAGAAACGTAATTGTGAATAGTGATTAGGCTAATTAAGTTAGTTTCATTTCATTCATTATTGACTGATTAAAGACCACAAAATTGCTCTATATATGAATCTGTCACTACAATATTTTTTGGTATTGGTGCATAATATTTTGTCACTTACACAATTCCATCACAATATAAAGATATTGTTATGAAGTTATGACGATTTGTAAAGTGCTACAATACAAATGTCACAAATGCATATTGGGAACAAAAATATCACAATATATTTGTGACAAATATATCTAGTAACAATTTTGTCACCAATCGTTACGAATAGAATCATAATGATTCGTTACAAATAAATTCGTAACAAAGTTATATAAAACGTCAAAAATTATTACTAATATTATAGTCACAATAACTCAAACTTTTTGTAGTAGGTGAACAATGGGGCTTTAAATCATATGAAAGAAATATCACAGTATCTCAAAAAAATCATGAAAATTTCTAGTTCAATGATCTTTAGTCTCATCACCAATGTTGCTTATTCTTCTTAGCCTTAATAGCTTCTTTCTTTAACACTACAGGATCTATAATCTTTTAAACTACTTTAACATCTCAATCTACACAATTAAATTACTACATGCTTACTAATGATTATTTATTTCGGAAACGAAACATGCCAAGTCCATCCGAAGTTGTGACTCTTTACAAGGATAAAAACATCCAAGGAATGTCTCTGTTCGTCCTTGACCAAGAGGTTCTAACCGCTCTCAATGGCTCTAACATCGAGGCTTATACTCGGCGTCGACAATCCATATCTTGAACGTCTTGCCACTTACCAAATAGAAGCTGACAAGCCGCACGTGGGTGTTACGTTCCGCTACATCATCGTTGGAAATGAGGTAAAACGTCAAGAAGGAAGGTCTCTTTTACAAGCGATGCTGAATATCGATAACGCAGTTTCTAGAGTAGGGCTTAGTGTCAAGGTCTCTACGACTATATCCAGCGACTCGAGCACTACTGACATGTATCCTCCATCTCGGGAAGGTTCAAAGATGAGTATAAGAGCTTTCTTGATAGATTTCTTGGTTAGCAAGAATTCTGTGACGCACCAAAAAGTTAACTTTATGCGATCCTCGGCCAAGTCTTAACCATATTGGCCCAAACCACGGCCACCTAGTCCATGGTGAGCATCAGCCCGATCCTAGATGGATCATTTATTTATCAGATAGGATTCCATAAAATACTTAGTCATTTTCACGCCTTTGCTTAAGTGAATAGGCTCATTTTTACGCTTAACGGGTCCATTATTTTTAACGAGTGTTAGTACAATACTATTTGTTACCAAAAACTATACATAACATTGCAACTAGACCAACTACCCATTTCTACACCATCGCTTCCTTCCTTTTGTCTCGGTCCCGCCCATAGTTTAGCCCTTTGAGTTCGTTTTTTGGCATATGTTCTCACCTACATTCCAAAATAATTGCATAAGCACCCATTCATGCTTAGTGAGCGGAATCATTCCATCTTAATGGGCCTAATAAGTATTTATATCAAACTTTCAATTCAATAAGTCAGTATGATGCAAGTCAAGACACTATTCAAACCGAATAAGCACCTTATGACTACCCGAATCTTAACTAGAATTTGACCAGGCCAAGATACTCATGGACCAAACAATAGAATGTTATGAACCAGACAAGCAATAAACGCAATCAATCTAACCCATTGTTAGACTTAGCGAATCTAGGTTGGAACTAACCCAAGTAAAATCCACGGTCAACCAGTCACCTTGGCCGACTTGATTCTGACACCTCTTGACGCTGTCTTACTTCACTCTATAACCTTCTTTACAGCAGTATATTTTTCCCAACAAATTGAACCTTCTCAAAATCATTGCTTGTAAACACGGAGATTTTTTTCTCATTTTCTCTAACTTTTTCCTGAATTTTCACTAAGTCTTTTTCGTGTGTAACCAATCTAAGTGAGGAGAATGAGCCATATATATAGGCACTAGATTACCTAAGGCTTCCTTTACCTTTGGGTTTCCTAAAGAACTTCGCCAAAGATTTCTTTTTAGAGGAAAACACGTCACCTGCTTGGTCAATTTTTGACCCGCCATGTAGTAGCTTACGCAGCTGCCTCCTTTACCCAAACTCAATATGCTCACACAACTATTTGGTTACGCATCTTTCTGGCTTCTAAACGAACTTGCTCACGCACCTAAGTGCTTATTCCCTACAAATACCTGCTCGTGCAACTAGGTGCTTACATAGCTACTTGGTCGGTTCGAGTTAAATAACTTGGTTTCCACTAAGTCAGTTAATAGTTCGAACTCCCTTGCCCACTACTCGACCTGAGTCTACTTAACCTGGCATTTGATTCAATATGTTCGTACCAAACTCGGCCAAAACCAGTTCTACCTGGATTCCCTTAGCTAAACCACTTATATGTTCATTTTGGTTCGACCATCTACCTTCCAGGGACTTGTCCGGAATCACTTGGGACACTCTGTGGGGGTGTTGCAAAATCCCCTTTGCTTGGAAATCTCAAAAACTACTTCAACTACATGAATGACCCGACCAACATCCATCTAGATTATGTTGTATTCACATTTCAGTCCACTGTGGTCCGTACTTATACAAAAACCTCTTTGACGCAAATGTGGACTCGATATATTCTTCATTGAGAAATTGAACGGTAGATCGTTGGAAATTGTGGTGTCGGGAAGTGGTTGGCCTATGGACGGAGGAGCCGGGACGAGAGTGGACAATGCTAAGACTTATGTTACCAGTTTAATACAACATGTGAAGAGTGGAAGCCCGAGAAGGCCAATGAAACCTATAGAGACTTATATATTTGCTATGTTCGATGAGAATAATAAGACGATCACATGTAAGAAGTTATGTTTGAGAAGTTTTGGGGATTGTTTCATCCGGATCGACAACCTAGTTATGAAGTTAGTTTCAACTATCCAACTTAATTAGAAACACTTCTTATAAGAAGAGTGGTTTACTGATGTGATACATGTAACTTTTGATATATAATAACGAATAATCACTATTTCTATAAGATCAATACTGTAATCATAACTAAGGTCATTACTATAAAGTTTTTGGTTAAATGCTCATATTTGCATGCTTTTTGTTGAGGAGTAAAAACCAGATAATCATGTATGTTGATAGAATTTAAAATTTAAATTATAAATTGGATTTATCGATCTAATTATTGAAAAAGTTAATTAGTTAACTTTTAACACATCTTTTTAGGGAATACATAATTTTTAAGGGGGTGGCTGTATATTTTCTCCTATACTGTATTCATATTTTTCGGCTGTTCAATATATATCCTAAACTAACTACGTTGAACCCAAACTTTCTAAGTTCTACTCAAACTTCCTATTTCTTTCAAATTAACCATATTACATTATGAAAAACTTAAGAAATGAATTGATGAAATCAAAAGTGAAGAAATAACTCTTCTTTATTAGTTTAGAAAAATAACTCAAAACCTAAACTATCAAACTCTTAATTTCACAAGTTATACCACAACCTTGACATTTTCTTATATAGATTCGATAATTTCTTATTCTCATTAGAATAAGTATATTTTAGATAATTCCTAAAATATCTCAGTCTTATCTAATCTAATTACCTAACTTGTTCAACATATAACTTGATTCAATCGTATCCCAACAATCTCCCACTTAAGCTTGAAATCGATTTTCTCGTCGTCTTGAACATCAACGAAGTTTCTCGTTTCTTTGTCGTCCTTTGCAATCAACCTGATAAGTCTGTCATCGCTCTTGGTGTAAGCCACCACGGGTACCAACGATTGATCATCCACCATTGTTATTTTGTCTATTTTCTTCTCGTGATTAAGACCTTACTTAATCCATCAACCTAAACTCTTATACCAATTGAAGAAGTTAAGAAATAAATTGATGAAATTAAAAGTATAAATAAAAAACTCTTCTTTATTAGCTTAGGAGAATAACTCAAAAGCTAAACTTTCAAACTCTTAATTCCACTAGTTATGCCACATCCTTGACATCTTCTTATATAGATTAGATAATTTCCTATTCCGATAACTATATTTTAGATAACTCATAAAATATCTCAGTCTTATCTAATCTAACTACCTAATTTGTTCAGCAAATAACTTGATTCAAGCTTATCCCAACATATTAGTCTCAAAAAAATTCGATTTTATCATTTCTCCCCAAATAAACCATAATTTCACTAATAACTATTAGTACTAAACTGCTGTATCGCACCTAGTGTTTCTTATTAGAGTAGTTATAGGATGATCCAAGTAATGAATCTAGCGTCAAGGGTTCAGATATTTTCCACTACATATAATATATTAAAAGAAAATTTAGGGTGTGAGATTTAAAGTATGGATAGAGTTTATCAATCCAATTGTAAACAAGAAAAAATCTATGCAATTATGATCGGATGGTCAATAATATATTTGACCTGAATAAAAGAGAGAGACATTTCGATTTCCGAAAAAATAATAAAATTTGAATTTGATTTGGAGAAAATTGATAGATTAAAGATAATTTATTGATAATATATGTTGATAAATTGAATTTGATTAATAAAAATATGGTTAGTTTTAAAGAAATTAGAAATTTGAGTTAAATTATGAATCTATACTAATAAAAGCAAGGTTTTGAGACCTCTTAAGTCATTCAACTCATCTTTCTCAAACTCCTATCTTCTTGCCACATCACTCCTAACTTCTTGCCACATCAGCATTTGTTTTAGAAATTTTATATTTTTTAATAATAAAAAATCAAAATACAATTATTATTTACTTAATCACATTACTTACTATAATATGGACATTCAAAAGTCTCACATCAAATTAAGTTATATTATGTTGTAATCTATACTAAACCAATATATTGATTAGAAGTATAATATATTCTATCGTATGGCCAAAATTATTAGAAGAGTTATCTAAATTACCAAACAAAAAAGAATACGATTCTTTTTAAAAATATGAAAAGATACTTTTTTTACTTAATAAACTATCCATAATCTGAATACCAATTAAAAATGACCAAACTGATAAATAATATTTTACGTAGTAAAACCTAAACTTACATATTATTTAAGAATAATCAAACTAACTAACTTATCAAAATACTGCAATTTAGTGGTCAAGAAAAAGAAACTATTTTATTATAAATGACTCAACTTATATATAATACTACTTAGGTTTGATGTTCTAGCAAAATAATTTTCTTAAAAGGATTGGTAGACGTAGTAGCGGTTACTAATTTCAAGTGCTGTTTTTTTTTCCAATTAGGTACTAATCATCTGTTTAATGACTAACAAAAAGCAGTCACTTCAACTAAAAATAAAAATTATTAAAATAACAATAAACTATGTAAAATATAAAATAGAAAAAAAAATACAATATTTTCTACATCGATTAAAATTTATAAGTGTAGACATCTATCTACAAGTCAGGAAATAAATAGTTAAATTGAGGTATATTCAGTGCCCTTGCACCTCAAAAACACCCCTACACCTTCCATACAAATAATAACCAAACTTTGTTACCTTTTACCTAGGGAGATAATAACAATGAAGCACTAAAAACTAAAACTTCTGAAAGTTTAAAACACATTATTGGACAAACTTGCAAATTCCATATAAAAGTGTCAATGTACAACTTCTTAACTTTACGTCAAACTTTCACTGTCTCCCGTATTATTCTGAACGACGTTGGCTTGAACGACGAGGCGTCCGGAATAAACAACTCCATATCTGCTGACTATGCAATTCTTTCCAAGACTCGGAATACACATCCAAACAAAATATCCGATGAAGAAGTGAAGAACAAGAAGTGCCCCGTCTAGACAACTAAACCAGCTTATTCACTTCATATTACAAGTTGTTTGTTTGATTTAATTTAAAATCATTCTCAATATTACAAGTTTTTTCAATTTCCTGTCCCTCCATACTATTCATAAGTTCCATCTAATTTCCCCTTTTTTGGTTTATGCAATTTGGATATTTCAATGACATAATTTTATAAATAAATACTACTTCATAAAAGATATATTCTTAAATTGTTCTTTAGATAATATTATAAGTATAGTCTTCAAATATTTTCACACATGTACTTTTGATCTTTAAATAGTAAATAAAACCAGACCATAATCCTGATTGAAGTCTGCTTCATAACTATAACTCATAACTAAAAAATTGCACTATTTGCCTTCAAACACTCAAAGGGCGAGATGTCATTAATAACTTAGCCCGCAACCACATCTACCACCATGATTGCATAATAAGTTGGCTTAACGCAAATGAAAATTTTTCAATATTTAGGGCAACATATCTTTAATTTTTTCATTCCAAATAATAATAAAATTATCCATTTCTGATGCAAATACCTTTCATTTCAGAAATACAACGCAAATCACAAAATTTGACAAGTTACCCAACAAATAAACTACACATAAATATTTCTAAACTAAAAATCGGGGCGTAGTCCGATCAATCCCCTAGTAACGTTGAAAGTTTGGGTTGAATCACGTAGAAATAGTTAGTTCAAAATGTATACTAAAGAGCCAAAAAGAATAGAGATTTGGTATGAACGTGTATAATAATACATCCAGAAATATACAACTATGACGGAGCTAACGAAGAAGAAGGGGTGTCAATTTTGAATTGTAAATATACACCCATGGATTTTTCAATATTTTTATATACCTTGTGTTTTGTTTAAAAATTGACTCCAACCTAGAAATTTTTTGACTCCATGAAATATACGTCTAATTCTAATTCAACAAAAATATATTTGATATTAATGATTAAATGTTAGTCCATATAAAATCTAATAGATTCATACCTTTTCAAGTTGAAATTAATTAGTATATTAATATATATATATATATGTGTATATATATATTGTACTTTTTCAATTAAAATAGCAAATCTAGTATAACAATATTTGTATGTTATATTAATTTGTTTTTAAAATAGATATTTCACTAATTAATTTCAGTTCTCATATATTTACTAATTAGAATATAGAAGTGAATTATTTTCTAAATATAATAAATAAAAAAGTGGCCAAGAAACAAATGGTTTGTCTCTAATTTAGTTAGGCATGAAATTAAACTATGAATCAGATTTTATTATTAATTCAATAGTGAACAAATAAGCATAAACACTATAACAAATAAAACAGTTAACAAACAAATACTATAATATATGAAAGAGTGATAAAAGGTTTTGAAATGTGGATAAGCTATATAATTATAATCGTTTAGATTAAATTTATACTAAACTTCTTCTAGTTTAAATAATGATAACCATAAATAATTTTTCTAGTTTCGTTATAGAACAAGTTTTGATTTAAATGGTTGAACTTATGTGAGTTTAACACCAAAAAAAAATTACAGTAATTAAGATCGAGTAACAGCCAAATAAAATTCACATGACGAAGCAAAGCATCATCATCGACATTTCAAACACGGTGTTTTTTCTTTTTCTTTTTGTCGTCAAATCATAAAATGGACACCATGAACTTTTTCTTCAGCTATTACTAAACGACGCTTTTACCGTTACACAAGACACGTCCCTTTATGATTATTATCTCAAGTTCGAGCTCGAACTCAACTTTGTGGTCTGAGTTTTATACTTGACAGCTATGAGATAAGGACGAGTTGATATTAAGAACATACTCACATGCATAAGAATATTCGCTTGAATTCTTCAGTTCTAGACAGTTTAAGGATGCAATGGAACTATGTAATAATCGCCATATAACATAAAAATGAGATTGAAAAAATCTGATGGTGAAGTAAAATGAAAATGGTGGATGAAAAAGTATGTTATTCAAAAAGTTATATAAATCTACCACTTCTTTTTGTTATTGCACTTTTTATTTTGGGCAACTGATACATTCATACAGACATATACATACACATATATTTTTATATATTAGGTACAAGTTCATATTTATATTGAATTCGTGCCTTGATTTACTTTCTGTAAGCTAAATCACTAATTATCATCTCATATATTAAAGCCTAACACACTTTAATTTTTAAACATATTATAAACTTTAAAATAAAATTAAGGATGATCAATATAATCAACTATCACATACAATACCAAAAATATTCAAAATTTGTCTTTCTTCTTAATTGCACACAAAATTAAAATTAAAAATATAATATTAATGAGAATTTCAAATTTTTATTTTGTTTTCAATTAAACGGCGCCTCAATGTTTAGATACATTCATAGTTATTTACAATTTTTTGTGTGGAAATAGACCGATAAACTTAAAATTAATGGATGCTTCATAACTACTCTTAAAAATAGGTTTGAAGTGAATTTGTTATTAAATTTTATAAAAATTCAAAATTAATAAATAATTAGTAGAAAAATTCTAACAAAACTAAAGTTTAATAAAATATAACGAGTACCAGACGGTTCGTGATTTCGTTCTGTTTCGAGTTTAAATTCGTGTTTTTTGGTATATAAATTTGAGACTTATTTCTCGTAGTTTATGAGGTTTGATTTCTCTAATCAGTATTTTGGTTCAATACACTCGAGTTCTCATTCGAGTATTTTTATAGACAAATTCAAACTTTTTGAAAAATAGTAAAATTATTCTAAAAATCTAAAATTTTGTTATGTTTCATTTCAGTTTTTCATGTACATAGATTTACAACATATTTGGGTATTTTTCGAGTTTGATAGTTTGGATTTTGGATTTCTAATACAACATCTCAAAAAGAACATTTCAAAATATCAACATGTATCTGACAATCTAAATAAACACGTTTTAAGAAAATAATCAAAAAGTTAAATTTTGGTATAACACAGATATAATCCTATTTATTAATTATTTTGGTAAATAAAAGCAATGATTATTTTATCAAATAAATCCTTAGTTTTGCAGAAGTTGGTAAACATGAATTAACTTGTAATGATTGTTATACACTTAGTTGGCTGTCAATTGAAAAATAGAAATTTAGCAATAACATTTTGGGTCAAGATTTAGGTTTACAACCACTATATTTAAATCAACTGCATTTTAGAGAGAAAATGTCCACTTAACACCGAACTTAACAAAAGAATTAAACTTAACACGAAATTTGTAATTATTAATTAAACAATAAATTTGTACTTAACTTCTAATAAAATTATAAATTTTGGATTGACATAACTGATTTACCCTGATATAAAATTATTAAACGGAATTCAGTTACTCCGGTTAGATCCATTAGTGATTCTGCGTTGAGAAAAACTGCATCTTGGTTTTAAAGAAATGGAGAGAATTTAGCCGCAAATCCTTTCAAATTTTCAACCTGAAAAAATTTAAATCCCCAAATCAACATTTCTTCTTCTTGATTTCATATATTTTTGTTACTGTTCTCTGTTTCTTCCAATCCCTTACCTTGTTATCTCATTTTGAATTGTGTTTATTTTAGATTTTGGGTAGTAGGAGAAGAACGAGGATGAACTCGACTTTTCTATTTTTTGAGGAGTTTTCAACTTTCGATCAATTCGAACAAAGTCTACCAGTTTAATCTGGGTTTCTCTTCTGTAAAATTTCAATTACACAGGCGACAGAGAGAATGAGTGGCGGTGATTAAGAAAAAAAGATGAAGCAAGACATGTTGTTGGCTCATATCCATTATGTATATCTTTTTACGCTTTCCAATAATTGATGACATGAGCTTCTTGGAAGAGAACATCGACAGCTACACAGTTTCTCTGGTGTGTGTTGTTTCCATGGTATCTAAATTCTAATCTAATGAAAGATTAAAGATTCAAACTTTTTTTCTTTTCTTCTTTTTACAAACAAGTTTACACAAACCATTGAAGAGAAATCCACCGTAGGTTTTCCTCGTCGATCTTCCTTTCCAAACGAGGTAAAATAATATATTGAGTTTGATATTGATAGACTGAGACGAGAAGAGAAATCCAAATTGATTTGGGGATTTTGTGACTTAGGTTTCAAATTTGGCACCATTTCAATCGATTTTCTGTTAAGTGAAACACAGAGCTTCGTTTAACTAAGAGTCATTAGCGAATATAATCGGAGTTAGTGATTTCTGTTTGATAATTTAACGTCAGAATAAATTAGTTTGGTCAATTACAAATTTATTGTCTAAACAACAATTACAATAGTTCCGTGTTTAGTTTTACCATTTTGATAAGTTTGATGTTAAATCGACAATTTTTCCAGTGTCGATTAATATATACAGTAATATTGTCAAAAATGTCAGAATTGAGTGCAATATTATAAAAAATTCCATAAAGTTTTTATCTTCTGAGAAATGGCACTTGTTTTGATATTTGTAAAATGGATGTTGATGATTTTGGCTCTGCTACAATGCGTGCGGTAGACCATCCACATTGAGGGTTCACTAAAAAGGGGTTCTTAAAGAAAAATATAAAAAAATTAAAAATACGCAGAACCAATTAGGGTCTGCCAATTTTTTTTTTTTTAATTTTTTTTTTCCTAAGAACCCTTAGGGAATTCTGATGCTGATGCTTTTATATCATTTGCAGTATGTCATCGACACAATCCGATTGGAGAGCTAAAATTTTGTGGCCGAGATTTGATGATTTGGCAGTAAGACAAGGACATAAACTTGTTTTTCAAGGACATACCATAAAGATATAGACATAGACATGTCATTATGAATATACAAAAAGAAATAGACGTCTGCATAAAGACATAATTATACTTGGTTCGCGAAACTTTGTTATATCTCGATGGTAATCATCCAAGCACCAAACTCAACACCAGTGGTGAGATCTAGTATAGTCTAAACACATAAAGACATGCACGTACAAATGAAGACATAAAAATAGACATGTCTTTATAGAGTTAAGAGAAGGAGACGTGAGAGATAGATTGAAAGAGAGGAAGAAGAGAGACAATGGTAAAATTGTCCTTTCAAAACAGAAGTGGCATATTATAAATATTATAGAATTTTGAGTTTTGTGGCATTTTTGCAAATTTCGGAAACTCGTGGGGTGATGGCGACAATTATTCTTATAATATATCTTGATTACAACTGAACCCACCTTAGAAGGACACCAGATTTTGGAAATGAACTAGTTGCACATAGCTGGAATTTTAAACGGCAGTGTAATGAAAATATGTAACCATACCAAGAACTCTGTTAGGATTCACATCAAAAATCCAAAGATATCTATAAAAAACTGAAAGTGATTATTTTACAATTTAAATTCTCAAATAAATTAAATGCAAGTCATATTTATAATCACTGCAATATAACTCTAATCATCATTATCAAATTTTTAACATTATAATAAACAATATATCAACGTAAAACCCTGATTATAAAATATTTAAATCAATTTTTAAAGTTTTAAAAGTGAACATATATGATTATAAAAACTTTTTAAAATTTGTATTATGATTATATTGCATTGAATTTCCCGCTTATAAAGTTATCTTAAGATTAAATGCGACAAAGACTCTTAGTTTTTGAATCATGGTACATGTCATTTAATCACATATCAATCGTGGAACATTAATTGTGTCTTGTTTGTGGTAAAACTAGCATAATGTTTATTGATCAAAGTGGTCTAAGAATTACAAGATATTAATTTAGATACTCGATTGGGGGAGCAAAATAGTACAAAAGCTTTTTTAGTTCTAGAGAGAAAATGATGATCATATCTCAACACGGCATGTTGAGGATCTCCTTTTATAGCTGAAATGGTTAGGGCGAGTTTTTATGGTGTCACATCAACAATGATGACCTAGGTTGATAGCGTGCAGACTAACGGCTTAAACATAATTGTTAAGAGTATGGTTGTCGAGCTACTGGACAGTTGAACTACTCACCTACAATGTTGAATACTTACTCAGCAGCTTGACAAGTCCACATAATAGTTGAGCTATTCTACAACGCATTAAATTCGTTGTAAGGTAGTTAACGTGGATTCTGGCCGATCTCATTCGTCCGCTAAAATTGTTTTTTGCTGAGATGGTCCTACGCCGAAATGACTTTCTCTTGTTATAAGTCTTGGACGTCTGTCTTCATACCATGTTGAATTGGTTTGAAGTAATAATGGTCCTTGTGAAGTTATATGGATCAAGACGAAAGAGTGAGACTCGTCTCCAACAATAATTTATCCTAGCTCTTCATAAGATATCTATAGTATTATGTACATAAAATGTACATGTTTTTTTGATAATTAAAATGTTCTCAAAATGATTTTTTTGTAATTTAAATTTTCAAGTAAAATAAATACAAATCAATACCATAAAATATTTAATCAGTGTAATATAATTTTTTTATCATTATAAACTTTTAAAATTATGATAAATAATATATCAGATATAAAATTTCTAAACCAACTTTAAAAATTTTTTAAAATCAAACATATATGATTATAAAAATCTTTTGAAATTTGTATAATGATAGTATTGTATTGCCTTCCCGGCTAATAAAATCATCTTGAGATTATATGCGATGAAGACTCTCATTCTTGGAATCATGGTATAAGCCATTTAACTACACGGCGATGGTGGACCATTAAGTGTTTCCGATTACGTCATTGAACTAACTAGCCAAACATCAGATGACTTACTTTTGTAATATGTTTAAACTTCCGATGCTACAATCTGAGTACTTTAGACCAAATTTTACTGCAAAATTGCCAATAAATACTCTATTCTTCCATTTTAAAACAATATCATAGTAAATTTCAAGTTTTCCAAATCAAATCTAATTACTAGTTGCAATTTAACTCTCCTAGTAACCATTTATTTGCAATTTACTGTATTCTCTTTGCAGAAAAAGCTTCAAAGCAACTACTTTTGCAATTTAATTCTCTTAGTAAAATAAATGCAAGTCAATATCATAAAATCTAAAGTCAATGCAATATAATTCTTATAAAAAAATTTGTAAGAACATTTGTTTTGCTAATATTTCACTGTATGATAAATAATTAGGCTTCGAGTTATAGAGTAATTTCTTTTATGATCTAATTAACTGCAAAAAATGTCCTGTCGAGATAACTCGATCTGGCTTATTTACCAAAAGTAATTATAATATTCATTGAATATGTTGGTTTTGATATTAGATACTTGATTATGGGTTGATGGAAGAATCGTCTCATTTAACATTAATATTTCAGTGTCTAGCTAATTAGGTCCTCTTGAAAGCTACATGTAGAGAAAATGCACATTCTTAGACTTTTCAAAGAATGGATTTAATGAGATATTCATGAAGGGTAATTTAATGTATAACATTCCAAAGCTAGGGATTATCATGACGTAAAGACTTGGTTTCATTTCATTGACTTAAATCCTCCATTTCCTCTATAAATTAGGAAAAGTTGTATACATAAATATAATCAATTTCTTCACCTCAACTTCTATTTGTTTATCTCATGAAGATGTCTAATGAATCGAGTTTCTTAGCCTCACTGCTCCTTCTCAGCTTCCTAATAGCTTCTTTCTTCCACACGGCAGGTTTAATTCATCTTCTATTCTATTGATTATGTCATACTTAATTAATCTCTTCAGTTTTATTATTGTTATATTACTAACGATTATTCATTTGGAACATGAACTAGTTGGTCAAATCGGAGTGTGCTACGGGAGACTTGGAAACAATCCACCTGCGTCTGATGTAGTGGCGCTTTACCGACAACGAAACATCAGGCGGATGCGACTGTACGGCCCCAACCAGGAGACTCTCAACGCTCTCCGTGGCTCCAACATCGAGCTCCTGCTCGATCTTCCAAAGTCTGATCTCCAGAATGTCGCCTCCAGCCAAGCAGGAGCCGACGCGTGGGTCCGTAATAACGTCCGCAACTACGCAAACGTTAGATTCCGCTATATTGCGGTCGGGAACGAGATACAACCCTCGGATCCAGCCTCAAGGCTTGTCCTCCCTGCCATGCAGAACATCGATAGAGCGGTTTCAGGCCTCGGGATCAAGGTCTCGACCGCTATAGACACTGGAAGCATGAGAGAGTTTCCGCCGTCAAAAGGGGATTTCACACCGGAATTTAAAAACTTTATCGCGCCAATTTTAGGTTTCTTGGCGAGCAAGCAATATCCTCTGCTTGTAAATATCTACCCTTATTTCAGCTACGCGGGAAACACAAATCAAATCCGTTTGGATTACGCTCTTTTCACCTCACCTAACAATCAAGTCAGTGACGGACCAAACTCGTACAGAAACCTATTTCACGCACTCTTAGATACTATGTATGCAGCATTAGAGAAAACTGGAGGCGGATCGGTGGAGATTGTGGTGTCGGAGAGCGGTTGGCCGACCGCTGGAGGAATCGACACGAATGTGGGTAATGCGAGGACTTACATTAACAATTTGATACAAACTGTAAAAAGTGGATCTCCGAAGAGGCCAGATAAGCCTATAGAGACTTACATATTTGCTCTCTACGATGAGAATCAGAAGCCGACTCCTCCTGATGTTGAGAGGTTTTGGGGACTGTTTAATCCGAATCTACAGCCCAAGTATGATGTTAATTTCAATCCTTAAGACAATGAAGAATAGCAATATGTGTTATACGGAATTTGAGGGATTGTATTGCAATAAAGGTTTCCAAGGAGTGGGAACGTGTTATAATAATGAGACAAGAAAAATTAATAAAGTGAACATGTCATAATATTTGTATGCTATTACTTCATGCATTTCTTTTTAAAGCCATATGGAATTGTCAAAAGATTCCATAATATGGGGATAATGAACATGTAAAATCTTGATATAATTCTTCTTTTTGTCAACCAAAAATATCAGTTATAAAACTCATAGAGAAAGGTTACAAATTAAAAACTATAACTGATTCTCTAATATAAAAAGTTAGATGATATATAAAACTATTAAAGTAATTCTATATTAAAAACAAATTTTAAGATACTTTTAGCTTTTGTTCCTTTTGGCCTTTGTTTTAGTTAGAGGACAGCTAGATTTAGGAGTAGTTGGTTCAGGGCTGCAGTTTTGTTACTTTGGAGGATTCTTCTATTAAGAAGAAGGTTTCTATTTATTAACTGCAGATAAAGACTCATCTCGAGATGGAGGCTTCACTTTAGGAGGAGACTCTGACCAAGCAAAAGTATTTATCTTGCTAACACCCTCCCTCAATCAAGGTGTGGGGAAAAACAAACACAAAATTTGGACTTTCAATCAAAATATGATGCTTCAGACAATGATTTAGTGAAATATGACCTACCTAGAGAGATAAATTGTTGAAAGCTTTTCACAAAAAAACTCCGTAGGTTTCATTGGTTGAAGGCCAACATCCCGTAGCAAAAAAGCTAGTGAGTTCATGTGATTTCTTGAGCTGCAACAGAAATGGTTTTGGTGCCAAGAAACGTGCAGATACCACCAGTGGATCGTCTTGCTTCCAGACAACCAGCCCAGTTACAATCATTGTAAGCACTCAAAGTAGAATCAGCATTTTTTTGAAATGTTGATTATAAATTGAGTATCTTTCACATAACAAAATATGTGTTTTAAGAGATCAAAATATGCATATGATGGTGTCTGCATTTTTTTATATTCATGATTGACAACAAATTGATTATCGAGAAACGTTAATGTCAAATACTGCAATTTTCTAACCAAGTGGGGTTTTGAAAGTATGATGGATATGAGAACAAGGTCTGAGTGTTGCAGACTCTGCTAAGTTGAAAATGCAACAGTGTTGGCACAGGTGCACAATCAACCAAGCCAACAGCATGTTAAAAAGTGATTAGTTGGGATCACTCTAACCTAATATGAATGATTAACTACTCCACTAATTGTCAATTGATTTTGAGTTGGAAACCCTTAATTTATTATGGTGTCAGTACCCGCAATGCTGGCCCATCAGGCATGCATGATGATATGCGTATGTTGTGGGTCCTTCGAGATGTTATGATATCTCACATCATGAGGGAGTCTGTTAGAATGTGATTGATATCTCACATTGGAAGTTGGTGTCATTCTAATCTAATATATATGATCTAAGAGTCAATTCTCACATTATTTTAGTTTTTGATTTAGAAGCCCATAATTTATCATTGCATTAGATCCCACAATCATGGCCCATCAGACATGCATGGTGATATGCATATATTGTGAGTCATTCGAGATGTTAGGTTATACCACCTATCGTCTTGAGGGGGTATGTTAGAATGTGATTTATATCACACATCAGAAGTTTAAGTCATTCTAACCTAATATAAAATATTGAAATGCACTCCACATATTTTCAATTGGTTTTGAGTTAAAAAACTACAAATTATTTTAGTGATTAAAAGATATGTTGCATACTTCTCTTGGTTAAAAAGTAAACCATTGGGTAAAATGAGCTTGAATACCTAG